>NDXB01015080.1:5261-52704 GCA_002631895.1 Agapornis roseicollis | reverse complement strand
AATAGATCCAATCCACAGCCCTTCCCACATCCACCAGGCGGGTCACCTGGTCATAAAAGGAAATCAGGTTGGTCAAACATGACCTACCCTTCGTAAACCCATGCTGGCTGGGTCTGATACCCATCTCTTAAGTGCTGCTTAATAGCACTCAGTATGAACTTTTTCATTAACTTTCCCAGTACCGAGGTCAGGCTAACTGGCCTGTAATTACCAGGATCCTCCTTCCTACCCTTTTTGTAAATGGGCGTCACATTGGCCAGCTTCCAATCATCTGGAACCTCGCCAGTGAGCCACGAGTGTTGGTAAATGATGGAGAGTGGCTTTGCAAACTCATCCGCCATCTCCTTCATCACCCTGGGACGGATCCCATCTGGTCCCATTGATTTATGAACACTCAGATTCCTCAACAATTCTCTAACTTCTTCTTCTTGGATAACAAGAGGACCATTCTGCTCCCTAACACCACCTACCAACCCCAAAGTACAGTTATCTTGAGGACTCACTTTCTCACTAAAAACCAAGGCAAAGAAGGCATTAAGCACTTCTGCCTTCTCCTCATCTTTAGTTACTAAGATTGCTTCTTTCTATCTGGAAACAAGGTTAATTATGCTTTTGTACCAAAATTAACATATCGAAACATCCAATTCAACACAATGGAAACAAAATGGTTGCATATCCTTGCTCTTGAGAACCTGTCAGCCTTTTGTATCTGCAATTTACCCCAAGAAACTAGAAAAAGAAAGCAAGGATAGCGATACCATCATCACACTTTTTAGTTCAGAGAAAGCAGTGCTTTTTATAATCAAGAGTACATCTGAAATCTCATTTAATACCAGTCTCAGCATTTGTGTTAGTGTGTTGAATCATAGAATCATAGACTTTGGGTTGGAAGGGACCTTTAAGATCATCCAGTTCCAACTCACCTGACATGGATAGGGATACCTACCAGGTAGCTCAGAGCCCCATCCAGGCTAGCCTTGAACACTGCCAGGGATGGGGCAGCCTCATCTTTTCTGTACGACCTGTGCTAGGGCCTCACCATCCTCATAGTGAAGAGTTTTTTCCTAATGCCTGCTCTAAATCTCCTCTCTTTCAGTTTAAAGCCATTCCCCCTTGTCCTATCTCTACATGCCCTTGTATAGAGCCTCTCTCCAGATTTCTTGTAGGCCTCTTTAGGTACTGGAAGCTTCTCTAAGGTCTCCTTGGAGCCTTCTCTTCTCCAGGTGTAGCAAACCTAACTCTCTCAGCCTCTCTTCATAGCGGAGGGGCTCCAGCTCTCTGATAACCTTCGTGGTCTCCTCTAGGCTCACTCCAACAGGTCCACATCCTCCTTATGTTCTTATGCTGACAATCTTTAAATAATGACAAAAGAGTTAGTTTGGACTAGCTTTTTACAGAAAGTTAAAAAGTAAAGCTAAAATCTGTAAAGCTAAAATCTGATTTCACTCTAAAATCTCTGCAAAAAGTGCAGGAAAACACCTGCAGAGGAAATAAAAGCTTAAATTAAAGAATGTTGCACATGACATCAGTCACTGAAATTCTCCTTTTCATAGCTCAAGGTCATTCGTCAAATATCTGAAAAGCAAATAACAGAAATTCATATATTTCTGGTTATGAAGGAATTTGTCTTCACAAAGATATATACCTTTTAGAAGGTACATTATAAATGGTATTAAACTTTTAGGGATAACAAATATTGAAAGCTGACCAGAATTGAGAGTTTGAATGCAACCTATGCAACATTCTGTAGCTGAGGAAAGATTTAAACAGTGTTACGTGGCTCTTTGAAGTAATGAAAAGATCCACTGATCAAAGGTAGAATATTGTTCAGTATGGCAGGGAAGAGATGAGAAGGGAACTCTGTGAATGTAACAACAATCTCTTTCAAGGCTTTATTATAAGGGTGTTTGGAAAACAGGATAAGAGTAATAAAGCATTACTCATACTTTTAGGAGGCAACAGAGCAGTAAATTTCTATGTGGATTTGTGCACAATTGCTGTGTTCCACAGCAGACATGGCTATTTTAATGACACATAGACAAAGTAAATAATTGCTTTGTGAGAGTTCTCTCTGTCAAAACTTTTACTCACTCATCTTAACTCACTTAATTTTATTCCAGTTTATTGCCAAATCTTGATAACATGTTTTAACTGTGATGTGTATTGGTTGAGTAATAGTTCTCCAGTCACTGTGTTTTTCTCTTCCAACATCTATCTCATGTCTTTGTTTTTAACCATTAGAGGTGTTTCTTGAAACCAGTTCCATTCAGACTACTTCTGTGCATCTAATGCAGCAGACTTGAAAGTGAGCTAACTGATCAGCCACAAAAAAAAATCAACACTCTTGCCGTAGCAAGATCAAGGGAAACAATGCACGACCTGCTAAGAAAACCTCACGCTGTAGAGTGAGACTTCATGAGGTCTGCTGGAGCTGAGAGAGTCCCATCCTGCAGGTGCAGGGCTTGAAAGGCTCCATGAGTCCCCTGGGTTCAGCTTAAACCATGACAAAGAGTGTTATGCTTGGGAGGACTGAAATAGAAGGATCAGAACAAAACACCACTCCCTGGTGGCATGGGTGAGGGGAATAGGTTTTGCCATTGTTTGAGCTGTGACCAGGGCCACACGTGTTCTCTATCACTATGCCAGGCTTACACCGTTCTCTATCACTATGCCAGGCTTACACCTGGTCTTTCAGCATCTGACATGCCAGGTAATATAAGACTGTGGTATGAGACAGGAGAGTATGTCCCCCAGGGGTGTTAGCCAGGAGACCAACATGAAACCCATGGGTCCACCATGTTGTTTGATATGAAGGAACCCCACCACTGAGCCTACCAGGGCTGGTAGAGCCAGGAGATCATACTACTGCCCTGCAAAGGTGAGGGATGGAGGCACTGTGGCAGGGTGGTCTGTCTTGCTGATACACTCAAGTGTATCTGTACAGTGCAGTATGTTCTCAGTTTCTCCTCCATACAGAGAGAAAACATGCAGCCCCAAATTCTGAGTGAACTCTGGGGTGAGAAGAGGAAATCATGTGTGTTGGCTTTCTCTGTTCTTCCCACCATCTCAGCTGTTCTTGGTTTGCAAATGTGCGCAACATCTCTTGGCCTTTTATGGTGTTCATTAGACTTGGAACAACCACCTCATTTCCTGTCTTTTAGAGACAATTAAATCAATTGTACCTTAACAATGTCTCTGACTTTGGCTCTTAATTTACATCAGCTTTTAACGCTCAGCCTGGCTCCCACATCATTGCTCTTGTAGTGTTGGTCCAGTCCCATTCCTAGTACCAGTAAAAATTAACTTTTATAAAGCAAGTTCCTTAAAGCAACAGCAGCTGTAACATTCATTAGATTGTCCAGGGAGGACTGCAAGCCCTTTTGGCTATCAAAGATTTGCTTTCCTGTAACCTTGTCCTGGAAGTTAATATTTTGTCTACCTTGGACTTCTTTCTCCTTATTCCAGCATTACTGGGACAGCCATTGGAGCCATACAGTCAGCCCTCTAGGAAAGCAGACACTATTTGTCAGAACTAGTGCTGATCCCACATTATTTTGAAAAATCAGATTTTTCAGATAACGTAAGAGTATAATGGGCTTTTCATGTAAGACAAAAGCTAGTTCTTGCATAGTAACCTACTAGGAATAGTAGCTGATGCAGGTATGTAGGAAAGAGGTAAAATGGAGCAAGGCTGGTGCTTCCCCAGAATACTAACCAGTGTCCTATGGTTTGTGTTTTGGAGCTGTCTTAATGACATAAGCTTTAGTATTTAGCAACTCACTATAAGTATTTCCCAGGAATTTTTCACAGCAAGCAGTTTAGCAGCTCAAAAACGTTCTTGCTTGTTTTGCAGGAGGGTGGGTTTTCCCCTCCTAATTTTGTATTGTAGAAGACCATGAATAATTCATTCTTACCTTCTCCATGCAATTCTCAAATGTGTGGACTTCTTCCACATCCCCAGTTATGTCTTTCTGCAGACTGAGATGCCTTATATATTTAGCTGTCTATAGCACAGAAGCTGTGTCTTTGCTGCTCTTCTCCTTCTCTCTTCTAATCCTGCTGTACTGTTTGTAAAATGAAGTTAGAGCATCACCATGATATTGAAGAAGTGGGCTTTCCTTAGACTTGCATAGCGGCATAGAAATGCTTCTGGCTTGCTGGTTTGCTGGTTTCTGTTTCTTTCCTTATCCTGTTTGCTTTCAGATTCTTACTGGGCCAACATTTTCACTTACGCTAGTCCCAGGATCTCATTCATGAAGCCTAACAGTCAACTCAAAGCTCATAGCTGTGTATGAAAACCTGATTTTTCCTATTTTGTGATTATCAAAGCTGAATTGATCTGACACTATAGTTCCATGAGGTCCTTCTGCATTCTTTACAGATGGACTTTAATTTTCTCTCTTTATATACCTTTATATCAACAAAAAAGCTTTATCCCTTCATTATTTGTTCCCTTTCCCAAATCACTGATGAATAAGTTCAATAGCACTGTCCTTGGCACAGATTCCTGTGGGACAACATTGATGATGTCAGTTCACCTGGAAAACAATAATTTATTCTTTATTTCCTATTTTTCAGTTAGCCACTTACTATTTGAGTCTTTTCCTTATATCCCATGGCAGTGTAGTTTAATAGTGAGGAATGCTTTCTGGGAACAAGGTGGACAGTAAGCAGACACGTCATCTATCATGAATTTCTTCAAGGAATGCCAGTAGATATGTGTTATGACTCTTATTTACATTTCTCCAGTGTACTGTGTCTATTCATGTTCCTACCCTTTTGGTTTCAGGTTGATCTCTACCTCTTTACCCAATCTGAACAACAGACTTAACGTTCAGCAGCTCTCTGGATACTGCCTGACACACATCCACTTGGCATTGTACCCACCAGGTTTATGTGGCATGGTCCTGAAGCACATTTCAGCCAGTTGCTGTCATCATTCATCCACCTCAAATTCCTCCAGAGCTCTGGGGTGGATACCACCCAGTTCTGGCTTGTTATGGCCTGTTTTGAGGTTCTGCTCTACAATATCTTCTATCTATGGTTCAGTCTGAGACAGAGCTTCAGCATGTCCCGATTTCTGTCATGTGGGAGCCTCCCCAAGCCCTACCATAGTGAAAACACATACAAAATAGTTATTTAGGTTTTCTGCTGCTGTCTTTAAGCACTCTCTCTATACCCTGCCGATCTACTGGCCCACAATGCCCTCTTCAGGCTTCTTGATCCCATTGCATTTGCACAAGAATTCGTGGCTGCTTGCAGATTGCTCCTGTAACAGCTCTGGAGGAGATCACATTATTCTGGTCTTTTCCTCCATTTATCCATCAAAAAGTGGCGTTTGCCTTAAAAACTTCCTTTTTCCCACAGCAGGTGGTAAGTTTGGGGTGCATTTTTAAGGGCCATTAGTGGGAATATACAGCCTGAATTCAGCAAACCATGTGCCTAAATCTCATTGTTTTAACACTGACCTATGTAATGCACTTAAATTATTTGCAGAGTTTATAGCTCTAGCTTATAAGCTGTGAATAAAAGGTATTTATTTTCTGTCATTTTTAATGATTCTACTTCTAATTTGGCTTGTTGTTGATAATTCAGACCCTTATGCAGAGCTTGCTGTAGTAATGCAGAGGTGAAACATCTTTGTGTGTCCTGGAGCAATCAGGCAGGAGTCTGTCTCCCTTGGGCCCTGCAGCTTTGGTAGTCATTGCTAGCATAGATCTGGAAGCAGCAGTTCTTCAGCAGGACACTAAGGGGCAGACCCAGACCAAAAGTTTTCCTCAGTTGTATATACATACAAACATTATTTGCCTAATTTTTCTACATTGATTTAACATGAACAGTGCCCTGGAATATTGCATCAAGTTGGTCTGGATGGCTTTTTTCCATTGCATGTTTTGTGTCTCTTTTGGCAGTGGTGATAAGGAAGGTGTGTTTGTTTGCCAGTTATCTCAAGACAGACACACTTGAGCTCATGGCTCACAGATAGAGCAGAAAGAATGAAAAAGATTCAGTGAGCTCTGCATCTAGAGGGTTGATGCATGTCATGGTCAAGAGCAAGTACAAGCATGTAGCTGTATGGGCCAGGAGCTTTTGCTGCTCAGAGGCACTTCTTGCCATCAGAGTTGGTCACACCAGCCCTTGAAACCCATCCCCAAAGTAATGGCTGCTGTGTGGTTGGAGACCAAGAAGGAGGAACTGAGGCAGGAGACACAGAGCAGCCCACCCAGGACCAGGGAAAACCTGTCTAAGGTTTTCCTACTGCTACAACCTGGTAGATGACTTGGTCACCATCCTGTGGCATAGGTCCCAGTAGTTATGAAGCATAACTGGATATTGAAGTGAATTAGGATAAAGGCTGCTGAACGCTGATAGGAGTTCAAACTAAGAAGAAACATGAGTCAGTTCAGAACCAGCATGTCTCCAAAGGGTGGGTTTGGCATATTGGTCAGTGGATTTAACAAAAAGGGAATTGCTGGTTTAGCTTTGTTCAGAAGATGAGGTATTGCCATATCCTAGCTGAAACACGAGCTACCAAAGCCAGCTGGCACTGGATGCGTGTTCTCTGGTTACAGATGGGAGAGCTGCTCTGAAACAGGACCTCTAATAGTACCTGAGGCAGAGCTGTCTCCAACTTTGTCTACACTGGGGTGTTTTACACTATTTTTATATCCAGCCTTGGTGTAAATAGACTACACTAAAGTAATAAATGGCTGAAACACAGCTGGGTACATATTTCTGCTTCAGAGGCTTATGAGTTAGAAAGAATTTTGGAGCCAGTGTGTCACTTCATAGCTCCAGTTCAGGGTTAATGAAGGCAATCTAGGCTATTTATCAGATAGTGGTATATTCCTATACAACTTGATGTTGCTTTCATATCATAGTAATGGGTGGTTTTTCACAGGGGAGGAAATGGTGGCTGATGTTCTGGGAGGAGAAGGGAGCAGTGGGTCAGTACCTCAAGTAGAGACAATGCTCCAATTTCTGTCCTAAACAAGTATCACAAGAGAAATGACCTCTATGGGAACAAGCAGAGTTCAGTGATCTAGACATTTCAATAAAAAAGCTATTTACATATGTGAAAGAGAAGCATACAGTCTTGTCCAAAACAGGGCTCAGCAGAGAAAGAGATCAGAATGCCCTTCAGTTGGGCAGCCCTGAAAGCGTAATCCATTAAAAAAGATACCTACAGAGTAAACCACTGAATTTAGGTGACAAGAGCTTTAATAGCCCTTTGATCTTTTGCTGCCTGTGGAATCACAGGGGTTAAAACAGTCTTAAAGATGTGAACCAGAACCTGTGGGGAAGGGATGTGTCCCTGATGTAAATAGATGAACGAATCAACCATTCCATATATGGAAACAAAACAAATAAAAATGCTAATAATCCTAAAAATGTAAACATGCCTATTTTAACTCAACAAAAAATACTGGTTCAAATGTATTTTGAACATAAAGCTCTTAAATGCTCAGTCTGTATTAATAAAATCTTTAGACTAACCTAGGCTTTAATCTAATGTAAGGTTTTTAGTGTACCAGTCCTTCTGAGCCTTGCAGTGTTCCCTGTTGCTTCCCATCACACCATTTGCCACTCTGGGGGTGCAACATTGACTCAAAACACGTGCATCCTAAAAACAGTGTGAGTTTGGGAAAAATAAATAATGACAGGATGTGGGTGGGAGGCTGACTTGCCTTTCCCAGTGCAATAATGATTTGTGAGAAAATACTCTCCATATGCAATCTGGCAAATGTTGAAAACCAGATGCCCTGAGATCCTCCCACTTAAGCTGAGCAGTATTTTACTGTGGCTTAGTCTGCTACTTTTTAGGTTACTCTGACTTTAAAGGAAGTCTGTGTTATGTTGTCTCAAGAAGAGACAAAGGAAAGATTCATGTGAAGAAGCCAAAGCTTCTCCTTCCCAGCTGTGGAGGAGAAAAGCTGCTGACCTATGTCAAGGGCTGACTGCTTTCACACAGAGCAGAACTCTGCTCAGCTTTTTTGAGGGAGATAAGACCAGTGAAAGATTTTCTGCCTGTAGTATGGCTGCCCCATGTGGGAGGAGAGAAGCAGTCCCAGTGAGCTTCCCAGCTGGGTGTACCTCTTCCCCACACCAACCAAAGTTAAAGGAACCAGTCATAGCTGGTTGAGTCTTTGCCACGTTTACAGAGCAAGGAACAACCTCTGCCTTTCTCAGAAGCCTCTGGTACAATCAGATGGCTGACTCATTCCGTAAGCATCTATTACTCCTTGAGTAAAGATGGCAGAGTTTGGACCTATAGAGCATTTGTGCCATGCCAGCTGAGAAATCTACCCTTCTGCTTTTGATCACCCTTCAGCCATTGATTCTGCAAGGCACACTTCAATGTTGAAATACTCACCAGGAGAAGGGCACAGCTGGAGCAGTCCGCTAGGACCAAGAAAGGGAACACTAAAACACCACTAAAACCAGATTGGGTGAATCAAGGAACAGGTTATTTTTTATTCTTGAGTTTGGGTGAGGTGCCAAGACTCTTTGAAGGGAATTTATAAAGTCAACAAACTTAAACTCTTTATGGTAGTGGTAGGTGATGCTAAAAGGGCCAATGGCTACATCTGCAGCTTGGGATGCTCAGACTGGATATTAAGGTATCTTCCCCCGGCAGGTAGTACAGCACTGGATCAAGTTACACAAGAACTTGTGCAATCCCATCCTTGGAAGTTAGCAAGATCTAACTGGATGAAGCCATTGCTGACCTGGTCTGACAATGGTGATCATCCCACTTCGAGCAGGAAGCACCATTCAGAGGTACTTTCCCACCAACACTGCCATGATTTGGCAAGTTCTGGTGGACAAAATTTGGTCATGAATGAGGGAGCGCCAATCTTCATTATGTCTGTAGTCACAGAACCATAGAATCACAGAATCAGCTAGGTTAGAAAAGTCTTTTAAGATCATCAGGTCCTGTCGTTACCCCAGGACTGTCAAGTCCACCATAAACCACTAAGGGCCTCATCTACAGTTTCTGAATACTTCCAGGGATGATGATTCCACCATGTCCCTGGGAAGCCTGTTCCAATGCCTTACTATCCTTTCAGTGAGGCCATATCCTCTTGCTCTGTCTCTTCTTATTTCGGAAAAGAGACCAACACACACTTCACTCCATCCTCCTTTCAGGTAGTTATAGGGAGCAATAAGGTCCCTCCTGAGCATCCTTTTTTCCAGACTAAACCACTCCAGGTCCCTCAGTAGTTCCTCATCAGATTTGTGCTCCAGACCCTTCACCAGCTTCATTGTCCTTCTTTGAACTTGCTCCAGCACCTCAGTGTCTCTCTTGTCGTGAGGGGCCCAAAACTGAACACAGAATCTGAGGTGCTGCAGTCTTACTCCCTCTGTCAACTATGTGTCTGGTGCTGCTTCTGTGTTTAGCCTGTGGAAACCAGAGTGCAGGGGAGGAAGGGCTGATGGGAGAATGCTTGTTTCTGTCACGGAGCTGGATCTTGCCTTGATACAGGAGTACTCTCAGGGTGCACTGATTTAACATACAGTGCCCATTAGGTATCATGCAAAACCAAATTGTGCTGGAGTTTTGGACAAAGGTTAAAACCAGTTGATTGATAATCATGAATTTTGTGTAGTCTCTGGGGCCTGCCCTCACAGGAGTGAGGAGTTCCCCGCTGCCAGTGAAGCCACTGACAGGATTTCACTAGCCAGGGAGGAAAGGGATAGACACAGCAAATTGGATGCACCTCTGGGCAAACAGAGTGCATCCATTCCCTGTATAAATATAATCCACTAGTGCGGAATAGATAGTTTCTTACACAATTAGCTGGAGTGAAAGTAGCTATTGAAAGAGACTTCACAGATTATATCACTATATAAATTATTGAGCTGATGTCCTGGCAGATGGTAGAGGAAACGTTTCTTTAGTTCTGAGAATGGTAGCATTGAAAGTTTAGACCTGCTTCCTGGAAGTTGTACCTCCTGTAGACTCTGCTTAGATAATTAATTTGCAATATTCATCAGCCAGATAACCAATGTAATACATGGACAAACAGAAGGACTTTATACTTATGGATTCATGGAGCCATGATTTTTTGTTCTGTGAGTGAAACTGTTCTTGAATAAACAGCAAAAAATACAGTATTTTGATGCTTATCTGGTTGGTATTTCTGTGAGTAATTATAAGTACTAGTGAATCATAAGCAACACACAGCCCTGCATGGCTGTAACTAACTGCATAAGAGACTGTGCTTTTAATTAGCATCTGCAAAGACTCAGAGAATGTCCAGCATCTGAGTGGGAGAGCTGTGCTGCACCTGGTGTCACCCATGTTATTCTCCCACATGCTATATATGGTCCAGCTAGATCCCTGCACTTGTTGGAGCACAGGGACTCTATCTGTGTAAAACTGGGCACCCACCAGCTATTCCCAAACAGAGGAAAGGTGTGCAGAGCAACTCTCCTCCCCAGCTCTCCTCTGACTCCAGGAGGAATTAGGTTCCTCTTGTTGCATATCAGCATTTCCAGCTGGTTTCCACCTGGGCCTTTTCTGAAGTTTATCTGAGCATTGGGTTCCCTCATCCATGGTGAGCACTCATGACTGCAGTGATGGGAGGTGGAGGCATACACCCTGCATGCAGTGCAGTGCATGCCAGCAAGGACCTCTAACTGGAAGAGCCATCCTACTGTTTCAGGAACAATGCTTTACACATAATCACCTCTTGTACCACTGGATCCAGCATTTTTATATAGTCCGCCTTTTCCTCCACCTTCTCGCAGAGGCAGAGCCAAGACCCCTCAGATTGTGGAGACTTGTCATAATGGTGCAGACAGAAGAAACATGTCTGGAAGCAAAGGCAGCAGTCAGAGATGCGGGTTGAGATCTACTGGGGCACTCAAATCTACAAGTGCCAGGAGACTTTGAGATCTAAAACCAGTGCCCATTTCATTCTCTTTTCCCCTGTCTGGCATAAAAGAAAGAATGAGCTGCAGCTCTGTACTCCCTTGCTGTTTTTCTGCACAGTTGTTCTTGCTGTGTACGGCAGGCGGAAGGCTTTATTGAGGGAAAGCAAACACAAATTAAACAGTTTTCCATTTCATGTGGCTGTTGTGAAAACTGTGGTTATGTGGTTATTTGAAATCTTGAGTGGTAAGTAGGCTCTACCATGCATCTTTCTTCCATCCCCCAGCCATTGTCCCCACTGTCAACAAGTCCCTGGGTTTCAGCACAGGGGAAGCCCTTCTGGGAGAAGATCGCTAATTAAAAGAGAGATGCTGAGCTGCAGTTGTTATGCAGGACTAATAAAAACAAAGCCAAGCCTGCTAATCAGTGCACACTGTAATTTCAGGCACAGCTTCCTCTGAAACTGGTTTCCTCATTTCCTCCTGATGATACTTGTACTAGAGCAAGAATTTCATTCAGCAAAGCCAACGTTTTAGGCTTACAGAGACATCTGACAATAAAGACAGATGTCTCCAGGGATTTGTGGCAAGCTCACCTACAAACCTACCCCTAGTACCCAAGTATGTTTGTAAACACCGACTGGTTGCCCCATAGGCTCTTGGCCATATAAGTGATGAGAGACAGATAGAAAGAGTTGTATAGAAAATGGGGGAAAGCTGTTTTATACTGACATAGTGATTGTTGGATTTTTCTATTTTTGACCTTCAGGCCCCCAGATGAGCATATCTGTGAAAGCTCAAATGGTAAGAAACATCTCTTTTCCACACAGCCCTCTGCTCTGCCTAGTGAATATTTTAGTGACCCATTTACAGCAAGCGGCTTTTATTGAGCAGAGTAGGCAAATGCAGAAGGAAACAGAAGCCCTGTCATCCTTGTGACAGTTATACGTCTGTCTCTGTATATGTAATCCACCTTCTCAGCCTGATAAACAAGAGTCTGTGCGCAAGTTTTGAGAGGAAGGTGACCATCATTTTCTGTGATCTCAGCATTTTCTGGCAAACACCTCAGCCACCCCATAAGCAGGTAAGTCTTAGCCTTTGCACAGTAATGTTGTTCACAACTCCAGCCTTACCTTGAATTTCATACTGGCTTTTTATCTCTCTCCTGGGGCTTAATCAATATAATGTTTCCCTTTCACCTTATTTCTATTTTAAGTTAATTTTTGAGTCAGCTACTCAGCAGCTAATTGTATTTCCACCTTTTTTTCTTGGTGGTGCTTCCCTGTGTACCTTCTTACTGCATGCTCTGTGAAGTAAACCCTTAGCAATGCCTAGCCCTGTTTATTTCAGGCATTTTACAAGAAAAAACGTCAACCCAAGCAAACATAACTGCATAAATCAAAAGCTGATGCTTTCTATACTTATTACTGGTGATTTTCCTCTAACCATTTAAGAAACTGATGTGGAACATTCTGCATAACTCATCCACTTTGGCTGCTGTTATTTCTTCATCTTATTTTCTTGAGAAAACTTTTGAATGAACAGGTAGGAGGTTGTTCCTTCATTTTTCCTGTGTTTTCAGCTATGGGTATGAGACATTTCATTTTACAGTAGCTTTGCGAAATGATGCACAGTAGATCACTGTCTTGTAAAGACCTTCCTTTCCATTTACCTTTTCGAAGCAATTGCTAGTGATTTCACAACAATGCTTTCTTTTTAACAGTCTAGCCTTGCTCACTCACAGCTGTGAGAATGGACCACTGAAAACTCTTTTTTTCAGTTCTGGCAACAATTTCTTTCTTCAGCTAGCTCTTCATCCCTTCCCTGAGACCAGCCTTTGGTTTGGCTCCTGCACAATGTCACTGACTCTGAGTCTTTACCCTACAGATCTCCCTCTCATTGTTATGTCCACACCACTGGAGGATGCGATGGACACTTTGATCAGGATTTTCCATCACTACTCTGGCAAAGAAGGAGACAGATACAAGCTCAGTAAAGGAGAACTCAAGGAGCTCCTCACCAGCGAGCTCACTGACTTCCTTTCAGTAAGATGTGGCTCCTGAACATCTTGATTTAGTTTCATGGGTGGGAGAAGCAGCTACCCGAGTGTTCAGGAATAGGATCTCCTTCTGAAAGGCACATCCTGCCAGACAGAAGGAGATGAAATCTAGGTCCCCTTAGAGAAGTGTGTTTTCAGAGGGTTGTCCAGCCCCGGTGCTCTGCCTTGTGCCACCAACAACAGAGACAGGTATCTTACTTACCTTGCTCTACTTACTCCTCTGTGCTTCATAGCTGCCTAGAAATAATAACAAAATTTATGCTAAAACAGGCTTTAATCAATTTTTTGTTTATTTGTTCATTTTTAATAATGAGATACAGGTAAGTCCCTCAAAGAATTTAATCCAGCAACCAGTTCTTATGAGACAAGAATGTAGCTTGTACACAGTAGCTGCAGACACAGTACAGCTCCTTGTGTGCCCTGAAGAGATGATAAGAAAGCCCTTTCAGTGTTAAGCTCTTGATCTGAATATCATTTCACATGTTTGTTATGTTCTGCATTACACAGCATGGGTGCTTTTCATGGAACAATGACCAGATTCACAGTTGGCTTTCTGTATCCTCTTAACTGTAAAAATTGTTGTGGACGTTAATCGTCAGCAGGGTTTTTTACATTATGTCCATTTCCATGGATTAGATTTTCTTTTAACCTTGGCCATTGATTGATTATTACAACGTTCACTGTTCTTACATTGAATAGGATGTGCTTTTTTGCTAAGTGGAGATCTTCTGAATGTGATGAATGGATATATAATACTACCACTTATGGTTGGATTGAAAATCTAAGTACTGTTTGTTAATGAGTGATACAGGGAAATGCACATTATAGATCCATCTTGTCAAAAGAAAGCAGCGCTTAGCAGCTCACGAAATCCGTTTGATTCATTTCAGTGCTTATATAGTATCTGTATTTCTTCTAAAAGCTTTGCTGTCTTTGATATCTATTGCTGTGCACTTTTGGGACTCCAGACCTATGTTTTTAATGCTGTGGCTAGTGGCATGTTAATATTCAGGTGCATACTGCATGCAGCCTTTTATTTAACAGCACCAGGGCTTGTAACATAGCAGTGGGTTGCACTGCCAGGTGTGTCTGAGCTCCTCATTCAAGATCTGCCCAGCTAAGTCTCTTTTCTTTCTCTTTAGGGCCAAAAGGACCCCCATCTGGTTGATAAGATTATGAAGGATCTGGACTCCAACAAAGACAATGAAGTGGATTTTCACGAATTTGTCATTCTGGTTGCTGCTTTGACTGTAGCATGCAATGATTTTTTTGAAGAACAGCTGAAGAAAGAGGGATTTTAAAAAATGCTTAATACATAAATGCAAGCAAAGCATGCCTAGTTAGGTAGCCCTCATCAGCATTTATTGAATGCAAACCATCATTCCTCCAGCCGTTACTGCTCTAAGACATTTACAGAGCAGATCAGCAGCTGGTGTAAGCTGGACCAATGCCAGTTTACCCTACTTGAGATCTGGCTTTTAATATTTTCAGGTTTTGTGCTGCATCCATCTGTAACATGTATTTATCAGTTGCTGAGGTCAAGGGCTTGGTGTGGCAGATCATTTGGCAAAAGCTGAGACTTCTATTTCTTAACTGCCAGTGGAAAGTAAAAGGCACAGGAATGTTACTTATGTACTTTCTGAACTGGAAAATTTGGAATGAGACATAAAACTTGCAATTAAGTTTTCAGTCATTCTATAACAATCACATTTCTTGCAGCTCAGAAAATCCAGCTTGGTTTTTGCTCAGCTCTGCTTATTCTAAAGCCATTTTTACATGCTGCTCCATACCTCCCCAAACTCTCGTATTTCAGATGTGGTCACAGCTGTCTCCTGGTGCCTGAGCAGACGGTACTGCTTGCCATTGTTATGGGTTCATTTCCTCTACTTTTGTTGTGTTGGCATTACTGCATCCCAGTAGTCCACCTCTTCATTCAGCATAAATGAATTTATTCATATGTTAAATTATTCAAATGCATGGAAGATTTAGTCAACAAACTGCTCTGAGAGCTGATGGAGGGACTGGGTCTTTAGGGGAAATGCAAACGCCTTCTGCTTTCACAATTCTGGCACCTTTAAGAGGAGGACTTTTAGAGGACCACTTCTGGGGGATTTAATGATAGGGTCTCAGGGTACATCTTTGTAATGTGAGTCATCTTATGGAACAATGATTTCATCTTAAAATGATCCAACACATTGCACAGAAGCAACGCAAAAGGGGCAATGGGACCTCATGGCCAGGGTTGGAGAGAGCACAACAAATCCCTTTCAGTGTTAACCTGCTCTTGGGTTGAATTAAATGTACTTCTGCAGTCTTGTTTGAATTAAGCAAACTTCCAAACTGCTGCAAATCCTCAGCGACAGGGTGTCATGCCTTCTTTCTTGCATGGAGATTTCTCTGTTTCTTGTTGTTTTATGGTAACATCAAACTATAATAAAAGGTGTCTGAATTAAATAAAGATTTGCTTTTTGTGTAAGAGGTTAATAAAAAGAAACATCTCCCAGTGAATATGTGTCCTACTAGGCAACAGCTGAAGAATGCATTTCACTTGTCTCTCGTCCCCATATCCATGGACATCATTCAGTAAAGACTATAATATTGTATAAAATCACATATCATTAAGAAGATGTAATTTATTATAAGAAGGGGATTCCATAAGATCTAACAAATATTACAAGGGGCAGACATCATCCTAAGTGTGAAGCCATCACAAAATTGTGTTATCCCAGACTAGAGATGTAGCAGTGGATGCAGAGCCACAATGTGCTGCCTCTTTAACTCTTCAGTAACGGAAGTTATATAGAATTCACAGAAGATCTTCTGAAGGAACACAGCAAAAAATAGTAAAATAAAACTGAGGACAATTACACAACTTTTTGCCCCCATACAATGTTGTGCACCTCAATGTCATTGCAGCTGTTGTACCAAGATTTCAGGAGTTATCAGCCAGAAAAAATGAAGACTGCTTTTAGGGTTCACCATAGGTCCTGCAGAATGTTTCTAGTCTCCCAGCTTTTCTCCTTCCTCCAAGAGCAAGACAGAGAAGAGCAGCTTAAAGATTGAACCCCAAGCTAAAAGGAGTAAGATTGTTCCAGTAAGGACCAGTGACTTCCTTATGACATTTGAGCAGGAGGCATTTTGGAAGCAAGCTCCAGAAAGTTCATAAACTCTCTGCTCATCCCTGATGAGCCCGTGGACACATGGCAGCAGAATTATGCTAAATCACAGCTGTCAACATCAACATACCCTGGGATCAGGCAGGAAGAGATGCTGCCATGATGGAGGGTCAGTGGAGATATCTCATCAGCTGAATTTACTAGGGATTGAGTGCAGTCTAATTCCTCTGTGGAAGGGGATTGCTTGCACATGAGCTATGGGTGAATCAGAGGAGAATGACTCAAATGATCTTTATTCCAACAAAAGTTTTATAAAACCTCAGTCACTGCTTTTGGTTGGCTAGGTTTTTCCTGTTGCTGTTTTAACTGTAAAGACAACTGTTATACTCTATCAGTTTTAAAGAAGAAACCATTTTCACTGAGGACCGAAGACAAAGCAGAATAGGAAGAAAATGCTACAAAGCACATTGAGATGCTTGCATACACAAAGCCTTGACACAACTTGGGGTTCTGGGGTAAAGGTTTTGCCATCCTAATGTTGGGATAATCATAGGCTGGTTCACTGAACCAGCTGGTCATTCCTCTGCTGTTCCTCTCCCACAGGTGCTGCCTTAGTAAACACCACTTCCAAGAAAGATAGCTGAAAATCACCTAGAACTTTTGAACTGCTTCTGAACCAGAAAAAAGTGTGAGCAATCCTCTTTTCTGCGAGTAATCTTCAGGAAGGAGAGCTGCATTGAAGCCATTTATACTGGCTATGCAAGATGATGCTTGCAGGGCCAACCTCAATACAGCAACTTTGTCCTGCAGATGTGACATTTTGATTTTAGCTTTTTTCAGAAAGGAAAACGTCTCCTTCAAACATGAAGGCAGTGCCTTTTTTCTCATTATTTATGGAAACTTTTCCTTCTGACTTTGAGTTTGCCAGTAGTCATGAATCTAGAAAGCACTTCGATGTTCACATGCAGAAGAAGTTTGCTGTGTGGCTTTCTCCCTAGTCTCTCAGCTTTAGCAGTGATATTTAATTACATGCATTTTTATCATTTGTGCTATCAGGCTCCCTGAAAAATCGATAGAAAATTGAACACCACAGTAAGGTCTTAATATTTTCAAGTTACCTTCAAGACCAGTAAAAATACAGTGATGCCAGACAAGATCTTTACTAGCTATTGTGAAATTATTTTGCCTGACATCTAAAAAGCAGATTTTAAGAGACAAATGATATTATCTTGAAAGCATCAGCCTCTGCCATTTGCTTTTGTTCAAAAGAGACTTGAAGTGCAGTATAGATGGGTACAAGAAGCTCAATGCACTATCAGTAAATAAATTTATAACCTCTTCAGATCTGATGTCCAACTGCAGATATCAAAAAGCCTCATATGACACCACTGTCTTGACAAGTGTTTTGGAACAGAGCGGTCTCTCCATGCTTTGACTCACCTGCCAGGTCCACTAGGAAAGCACAACCTTTTTCATTCTAAACATTGTAGCGGGTGTCAAGCACGATGGGGTGATCATCATCTTACAACATCAGTTCCTGCTTGTAAAGATGAGAAACAGAGTTGCCTGGGCTTGTGGGAATGGGGAGAGAAGTGACAGTAAGAGACCCCAACAGAACAGGTGATCTTTCCAGGAACCAGATATATCATGAATTGCTTTCCACCAAATGCCATTTGAAAAAGAGTTGAAAGCTATTGACAGTGACAATTTTATATTTACATCTATGAATCTGGTGCTGCACTTGCAGGGATGCCTTGAATACATGCAGTATCTACATTAACCTGCACTTGCTAGCATAGGGAATCTGGTATCTCCAAAGCCTGTCACAGGCTGGACAGGCACAGAGCAGCATATACTGTATGTGTGACAGTCCAGAGCTGCTCAGCGTGGCACAATGGCACCCTGAGCAGTGTGCAGTACAGCAGTTTGATGTGCCTGTCTGTTCTGAGAATTCTGAATGGAGCTGCCCTTTAAATCATGGTAATTATTAGTGCACTCGCTTCTCCCCCTTGGCACCCTGACACGCAGGCCGGCAAACTCCCTGGGCAGTCTGTACTGTGCCTGGTCTGCTCAGGCACTCACACTTTTCACTTAGCAAGGCAGATTATTTCCTCCTAGGACAAAGGCTCTGGGGTTTCCCCAGCACAGCAGTTGCTGCCATGGCTGCATGGCCACAGCAGCACAGTGGGTATGCACAGTGTGCAGGGGATGGACTGTATCATCTCAAAACCTGGCACAGGTATCTCAGTGAAGCATGGCTTTGTGGTACCCCAAGCAGCCAGGAATTAACACTGTGGTACAGACAGGCCAAAAGAAGGGTGTGAAGAGCTCTGCTGTAGCTATGTAAACCCACCCCAGGTTACTCAGCCATTCAAGACAGAGCCCCCTTTCCAGGCTCCATTCTGCAGCATAAAGCAGAGAATGGCCAGGGGGGGAAACTCTAAAGGACAGCCCAGAGCCCATCCTTGCAGCTCAGTAGCACACACTCAGCTCCTTTCCAATTTCAGCCCTCAAGAAGCTGGGTGAAAGGTCAAACAGAAAACTTGCCTTCGAAACCAGATTATCTATATAAAACCTTTTGACTGGCAGGAAGATTTGTTAGACTGTGATGTGACGTCATGTGCATGTCTAATAAGAGTTTTGATTGACAGGCCAACAATTACTAGATGTGTCCTTAGGGATAATTAAGTCGATTGAATGGCACTGTATTATTTGAAGAAAAAAGGGGTCACATTTTCAATTTTATCTTTCTGCCACACAACACAGCATGAGAGCTAACGTTTCACTTATGATCTGGTAACTGTTTTCTAAGATAGTTCCATCCCTGTCATTTTCTCTGTGTTAGAATATGATGGGTTAAAGGCCCTGGGCAGCTATCAGAGAGAGCACATGAATGAACTTCACCAGATACATCAGTTAAAAAAAACAAACAACAAAACAAACAAATAAAAATCCCAAACCCAAAAGATTAAAGCTTGTCCTTTTCAAATACCAGCTCTCAGCCACCTGCAATCAGTTGTGTACGAGGGGCAACTCCCAAGGAAGAGAACTGCAGCTGCATCCACTTATTTTGCCCTCACAAGTAGATTCTCAGCTGATGTAAAATGACAGAGCCTATTGCACTTAGTGGCATAATTTTGCAACAGCTGAGGACATATGCTTGAGAGATTTTAAATTAGCCTTCAATGGAAAGCTGTGTTTCTGTTAGCTGGTTGGCTAAATAAGAACCTGTCTAAAACTGCAAATGTTGCAACAAGGCAGCTAAGAGGAAGACAGGAGGAACAGTTACTCAAAGTGTAAGTATCTGGGAGAAAATCAGTGGAAAATGCTCCTGTGATATATCTGCTTTAAATTCTAAGCTGTCTTGTCAGGTCCTGGTTAACTTCAAGGGTTGAAGAGCAAGTTTTCGTGGTGTAGCTCTCAAATACCCATCTGTGGAGTCTGTCTCAAAACTCCATGTGTTGCTCTGGCTTCACATTCCCAGCATTGGCATGAACCCAGAAAAGCACTTTGTGGAAATAAAGACTAAAGCTACAACAGAAAAAAACTGTGAGTAGAACCTCTTGTGAAGAACAAAAAAGTAACAGAACCACCTGGAGCATTAGTTTGGGTTGTGTTTTGTGGGCTGGAAATATAGCAAGAAGTTGAGAATGCTGCAGAAAGATGCAGGTTCCCCAGCTCTGGCTGGGGACACTGAGTGACAGCAGCAGATAGATCCCTGCGGCTGAGCAAAGAGTGGCTGGAGGAGATGGCAGGGTTGGAGAGCTCCATCCCATTAAACCGTTAATGCCTTCACTAGGTGAAACCAAATCTCTTTTTGCCCTTGCACTAATGACTGCACTCTGCAATTTTTACTTGGGGGAGATTTTTTTTGTCATTTTTGGTGCCCCAGGAGTAACACTGCATGAAGGAGAATCATTAGCCTTTGACAGCTAAGTACAGTTTCTATTTAAAAGGAAAAAGCCTGTTGGTAGACCCAAAGTAAAGACTGTCTAGGGCATTACTGTCAAAGGTGAAGCTGCCTTTAGACTTCAGGAGGTTGAAAAATGCTGGCCAGATAATCTCAAAGTCCTTCAACATTCAAATACACAATCACAAAAATACACAAAGTATGCACTTCAATACACAAAATATTCCAGTATTTTCACCTATAGGCTGTGCCATTTTGATCAGTTAGGCTCCAAACACTTATATGGTACTATGGGTAAGCAGTAAGGAATCACATGCATGTGAAAAGTAAAGGACTTAGTGGCAGGAGCAGTTGAAAGGATAAATGTATCATTATGCTGGGTATGCTGACATCTCGTATCTGACTCATATTGACTAGCTGAATTGTGTTAACACTCCATCGTGTTTCTGAAATGAGCCCATTACTGTGATGCCTAACACTAGCAGAGACAATTGTGTTGAATCACAATTTTTCCTGGGTAAGAATAACTCAATCATGAAGATAGTCACTTCAGTTGAGAAATACTTGTCCTTGAATAGGAAAAAATATCTCAAAGTATCACTTGTCAAAGTGGTGCTTTGTCAAAGATAAAGTTTGCTCTTCTCAGTGACCTAAAATTTGTTATGTGATGTGTAAATACTAAGATTTCTCAATACATCTGGAGATCACATTCTGCATAATAAAGTGACCTCACTGTTGAAAACAAAGTGACAAATGTTCTAGTAACCCAGAGCAGAACAGGAAATTTGGGAGCAAAGGAACAGGACCTAGTGCTTGAAGCAGGTGCAGTGGGAGAAGGTTGCAGCTGTGGACGAGGCTGCAGCACGGTGTCCTCTGCACATCCAGCACAGGACCTGACATGGGCCATGAGACGTACGCCTCCAAGCAAAGTCCAACCATAATAACTGTGCCATGTTTTGGAAAGGATATTGCTTTTCTGCAAGGGCACTGGGACTGATCAGAGCAGCCGCTGCACCTGGCAAAGCAAACATGACTAACTTTGGTCCACAAGCATTGACTGAAGGGGGCATGTACCAAGGTCCGTTGCCTGGGAGCCTTACTGATGCCTGTGTGTGGCTCTAGTGTTGAGGTCTTCCTACACAAATCCTCGAGAGAGGAGGTACTGTGAGGGAGGTCCACAGCAGAGGCAGGCCCAGGCTAAAATCAAACAGCTCAGCAAATGTCCAGCACCACTCAATGCCAGAGCGATGGCATGCGCTTTTGCCAGCCCTCCACATCTTCTCTCTTTCTTGCTAGAAAACTCTTCCCTGTTCTCACTTCTTGGTCCTGACTCTTTTGTGTAGACACTGGGTTGAGTCACAGGCAGAGCTGGTAGTGATAACCGCCCTCAAGGTAATCTTGGTGTCTGAATATAACATTTGCTTGATTATTTGTAACCCGCTAAACTATGAGCTTCACAGTCCTTGCTCTTATTCCATGCCATCAATAGTGTTAATGCAACACTTATCATCAAGCCTGCATGATGCTGATAGGATTTCAGTTCATAAATCACATGCATTTGTCATTTCTCTAAACCACTCAACATGACAATTCTCACATTTCTTGTGTCAAACTGCCCAGAGTTAACAAGCTACTCTTACTTCACCTTAAAGAAAGCTCTATTTAAAACCAATTTAGGCACACATAAATAAGTAATAGAAGTGTCATTACAGACAGATGTATGGCAAGGCTTGGAAGAAGATTGTCATACTCAACACAGAGCTGGGGCAGATGGGCAACCACAGAAGTCAGTGGCAGAGATGTCCACTGACCAGAGGAGGTGGAGTCTTGGGCTCAGATTGGGTCATGACCTGCTGAGGAGCCTGCGTGACACTGAAACCAACACAAGAGTAAAAGAATTAAGGAGAAGAAGTGATCTCTGGTGATTTACAGCATAAGGGAAGGGGACCAGAAGCAGAAGCCCCATACACATTCAGCTCCAGCTCCTTGATCTGAGAGTTTTTGAAGTGAAGTCTCGTGTGAGTCTGTATCAAGGAAAGGATTTCCTAACGACCTCCAGGGCTATGATTGGCCATACAGCCTCCCCTTTGCTTCCTTTTCTCTGGTATTATTTCAGAGCAACAGCTGATTGCTAGCATGCAATTTAGCAATGACCAAAAGTTTAGCTTTCACTGTAGCATTGTGACACTTGAGAGATACCATATTTCTTTCTTGCCTTAATCTGGGCTAACTGATCCCACTGTTCAGGAGCAATATACTTAAGGGTTTGCAAACAGTTGAATGATGTGCTTGTATAACAAAATACAAGTGATGTGCAGCAATCTCCTACCCTGCAAAGACATGGACATCAGTGTGAGACCTGTAGCCACGTGGTAAAAACCAAGGACTGGCTAGTTACTATGTCTTCCATACACCATGGAGGAAAGATAAAGCTAGTCCCTGAATTAATCCTGAGTTACAGTGGGGATGAGCATAGGGTAAATAAATGTAGCTCAGCACAGTGCTTAGCAGCTGGCGTGTTAAGAAGTTTGAAGTCCAGCCAGATGTCTCACACTGCACATCACCCCACACCACATCTCTGCAGCCAGCACAAAGCAGCAGTGAGAAATCAGCATCAAGAGCAGAGAATGGAGTGCCCGAGGTAGGAGAAATCCTCTTCACTTGAGCAGCTGGTATTGTAGCACTGTGGACTTGCTGCTGTTCCTGTCAATTCCAGAAAACATAAGGCACAGACAAGCAGTGCAGCCCCCATGGGATGTGCAGCGGCTGGTTGCTCCCTGTGCAGTCAGAGCCTGCATGATGTTGTGTCTACGCAGGAAAACTAACTCTTATTTAAGGTCCTGGTACTAGAGGGAGGTTTGGTTTGCTCTAGCTGCTTCTGCCAGCAGTCAGGCTGCAGCTGAGGAGGTAAGTGCTCTGGAGGATAAGAAATGTGGCCTGAACCAGGAGCTCACAGTTTTCAACATGTAGCTGGTAGGAAACCCAGGAGCTGCAGTTTGTTGCACAGGCTCTCTGGAGTCTCCAGGTTTATCCCTTTTACCTGGGGTACAGATTGAGATGTGCTGCAGGTGAAACTTCCATGTTGAGTGAAAGGAATGGTGGCCACAGCCTGGAGTGTGTCTGTGGTGAAATGAGTGCCGAAATAAAACGGCCTTCTTCAGGAATCAAAGCTTGTCAGGGTGCTGCATTAGTGAGCTGGGAACTCAAGGGACCCTTCGAAGAGCAGAAAGGGTTCATAACATCTGGGTCCTTTATGTATTATGAAGGGATCCCTAGGGGAGTGTCTGTACATCTAACAGTGCACATTAAGGTACCCAAGAACATCCTCAATTTTCCTGTACCCACTACCTCACCTTTGAGGAAATAAACTGCATTTGCCACTTGTATTATAGCACAGGGTATCACTTAATCACCATGGAGGAGGGTAAACGGGGTTTGTATCACTACTCCCTTTATTCAGCTGTATTTTCTCCACCTCTCACTGCAGCTGGGATCTCTCCTCTGCTACAATAGCTGACAAGACACCTACAAGCTCTGAGCATGAGGATTCCCACTAAGGGGCAGGTGGATCCTCCCAAGCACACAGCTGAACCATGTAAAAAGCCTGTCCATCAGCACTCATTTAACAACCCAAGGCTGCACAAAGGCTGGGGTGTCCTAGTATTACCCTCCCTGATCCATAGCGGAGCCTAGTGGGTGATATCTTGCACACAGCCCAGCTTCCCATCAGCATGAAAGCATCCAAAAGACCATCTTTTTATCCCTGTTCATTGCAGGAGGTTGCAGGAGATGACTGTGAGAGTGACAGAGCACTGGAACAGGCTGCCCAGGGGGGTTGTGGAGTCTCCTATGTTGGATATTCAAGGCCCACCTGGACAAGTTCCTGTGTGATGTAATCTAGGTTACCCTGATCTTGCAGGGGGGTTGGACTAGATGATCTTTTTGAGGTCCCTTCCAACCCTTAGGATTCTGTGATTCTGTGACCTTTGAAGGGCTTTTCCAACCCAAACTATTCCACAATTCTATGATTTTATTCCACCACTTTTGTGAGGGAAAGGGGCTGTTCCTAGGCTAAGTTATGGTTGCTAGAAGAGTCAAGGTGTTGTAGCAGGAAAGCCACAAGAAGGTCAGACTGGGAATAGATTTTACTGTGTTACATAATGTGATATTAATGAAAAAACTAGTCCTACAATGTGTTAACATGACTCAACCCCATGAAAGAGAGATGACACCCTCCTCATTTGCCCGAGGGTTTGTATCACATTGAAGGTGCTTTTCCCTTCTGAAATGCTGCAGGGATGTTTTGAACCCTGACCAAATTGCTGATTTTAATTTGTTTTGTTAGTCACAATCTCATCTCCTGAAGAGATCAGTCTCTGCCAGTGGCCTTAAACGAGGGCACCTGTACTTGGAGGTACAGAGGGGAAGGTGACTTGTAACAACCTGTGAGAAAGAGCAGTGTTGATTGAGGAGGTGTCCCCTATCCTCCCTCATTCTCTGGCAATCAGGATGATGTGCTGGGAGATGAGCCCCCTTCTTCAGATGGGACTGGTCCACTTTGTGGGTCTGTCTGCCCAGGCTCCACCTGAGTCAGCTGTGGAGGCACTGTGAGGCACAGCTTTTGGCAGCAGCAGCTGCACCTCTCTGCATGTGGTTCTGATTCCCATCCCAAATACTTGCCTTCTGCAAACACTGGAGCTGTGCAAACGGAAGCATATAAGAATGTGGGGGCTCTGGGCAGCCCTGTGTTTGAGGACACAAGCAATTATCCTGGGCACTAGGAGGCTTTGTGATGAGGCTGGGCAGGATGTCATCAGCTTCATTGGCTCCTGATGAGTGCAGAACCAAATGCAAAGTGGGAATATGATGCAGAGTAGATGACAGGTTGCCTTAGTGCCCCTGTTACACACAAGCTCCACATCCACAGCTAGGGGTGAGTTTTAATTTTGCACTAATGTTATACAGAATATTTGTAACATTCAGAGTAAACTCCTGCACAGAAAATGTAAATCCTCCATAGGTGCCATGTGAATTAGAAGTTGCAACAGACATGGAGATGACTCCTATCCTCCCTCTCTCCACCTTGTTGTTGAAGGACAGTTCCCACACCTCATCTATTGGGATGTCCTCCAGCCCCTGGGATCCCCTGCTTGTCTGGGACCTCCACCAGCAAATGCTATGCTAGCCCAGACCTCAGCTATTCACATACAAGAGTTTAAAATGTGTTGAAATTGCTGTTGGTATGTTCTATTCTAAGTAGATCATCCCATAGATGGTTTATTAGACAGCTGTGTTGATTTGGCAGCAGTGGCATTTGTTCTTCACTCATTTTTGGAGTTGAATTTAATCAGATCTTCTGTAACTGGTTGAATTCTCATGCTACCAAGCACTCTCTCTCCTTTACTGGAGATAGGCAAGGACTCAGGATCTGAGGTTGAAGCTGGGGGCCAGAAGAGGAAATTGGACTTCCCAGCTAGAACTGGAACCTGCATTCTGCAAAGTGCCTCAATGACAGGGAGTGAAGATGTCTTGCTTTAATTCTAACATCCTTCTCCTCTTCAGAAAGTGAACATGTGATAAGAAGCATGAATGGGGCTACGCTGCCCTGCAGCCCCTCCTGGTCCCACAGGATCCTGGTGATCACCAGAGTGCCTCTCCCCATTCTGATTAACCTCCCAGCCATCCTCTAATGCAAGTTGGAACTAAACCCTACAGTTTTCCAACAAAACTTGTAATTCCCATAGGACTTCAATGGATTTTTCAGACTCCAAATTTCCTTGGATAATCCTCTGATAAAACTTTCATAAAAACAGAGTATTTAAACAATTCAAGGCACGTACCTAAAGTCTTGGTTCATGCAGTAATTAACCACAGTTCTCAAAATCAGTTTTAACAGCCTTTGAATGCAACTTGATGTCAAAGTTCAAAATGGCATTTCCTACTTAATTTTGTGCTCCTGAAACCCACACAGATATGGCAAATTCACCAAAGTGCCATGCAGATATAGAACAATGTTATAGTTTACATTAAAGTAAACTATAAGTATTACAGCTTAATGTGGGCAGAGCCACAAGCGTACAGACAGAGCCAGATTTACTTATTTGCTCTTTATTTGACTGACAAGTTTGGTAAAACAGAAAGTGAATGTTCTATCTACAAGCCCTAAAAATGAAATCAGAAGCAGCAAACTTAAAGCTTTGAATTCTAGATCATATTACAAACATATTTCTAAGTTTTGATGAACCAAAATGATAAATTGACAGGGAAGCATAGGGCAGAAGGTGACATTAGCAAGAAGCCTGAGATGGGGAAAGGGTAGTTATCGTCTGCAGAGTATTAATGGTTCATTCCAAGTCAGGGGAAAACAAGAATGTACCCTACAGCTAATAGATCTGCTGCATTAATGGTATTTAGTACTCAGCAGAGTTATGAATGTCCATTCCCAGAGTCATCTTTCAAAGGTTTCTCTCACGTTTCCCTTCAGGATCTGGGTTGGAGCAATATCAGCTCTTCTGTGGGGAGTATGCCCTTGAGAGCCCCAAGGTTTCCTAATTTCTGTATGAAAGGCACTATCTGGTGGGGAGAGCTGTCTGGCTTTGCCTGTCCTTGTGCCACAGTTGCTGGCACAGGACCTGGAAGCCAGCAGGTCCCTTGACTCTGGGATGATCCTGACTTCAGGCTGCAAGCCT
The DNA here is from genome assembly GCA_002631895.1 of Agapornis roseicollis. Classification (NCBI taxonomy): domain Eukaryota; kingdom Metazoa; phylum Chordata; class Aves; order Psittaciformes; family Psittacidae; genus Agapornis; species Agapornis roseicollis. The sequence continues at coordinate 26,052 of NDXB01015080.1, read as the reverse complement.
GGCTGGGATGGGTGTAGAGTGCTATCCAGGCCTGGCCAGTGGGAAACCTCTGGCACAGGTGCTGTGGAGAGATGCATGTCACAAAGCAGCAGGAGGGAGGAAGGGAGCCCTGCAGGTTCGAAATGCCCTGGCATGGGAAAACAGCACAAGAAGAGGGAGGGATGCTCCTTGTTCCTCACTTGGAGTAACTGGAACTAAAACCATGGTTTGAGTGCTCCGACTGCATGGGACAGGCTCTCATCCCCAGAGCTTTTCATCTCCACCAGAGAGATAAAAGACATCTGTCAGTGAGGGGAGTTCAACCGGCTTGAAAATTTGTGGCTGTGATTTGGACCCTCGTCATGCCCACGTACTGTGTCACTGCGAGAGGAATTCAGTTACCATAGGTTACCCTATCAGTACAGGGACCAAGTGCCTCCCCTCTCAACAGCTCTATAAAAAGAGTCTCTCCAAGATACCCCAGCAGCTCCTGCCTGCTGGCGCAGACCAGGAGAAGCTTGGCTGTGGGGAGAGAGGGAAGGCTGCCAGAGGAAGTGTCAGCATGCCGTCTGCATTCCAGTTTCAGTGCCACTTCATTCTCATCTTCCTGGCAGCCTCCAAGGGGGAAACCAGATACCTAGAGGTGAGCAATGGGGCACTTTCCTGGGCTTTTAACTGCTGTCTTCTAACTTGTACTCCCAGGTTTCAAGTATTGTGCTTTTTCTTCTCTTTCCTCCTATTCCCACTTCTCCTTAAACATGTTACCTGGGTAACATTTAATGCAACAGTCCCATACCATCCCCTAACCCTAACCCTTGCCCCCCAGTTTATTTATCCCTTTTCCCAAACTTGCATTTTTACTGAGGATTTGAGATTTTCTGGGCTCACCTCCTAGGTGCTAGGTTTGCTCCCCTGTACTTCAGGTTGGCAGCTCTCTGACCGAGCTCTTCCACAGCTGCGCTGCTTCTGGAGGAGGGATTTAAACTGCTGGTGCCTGTTCTTGAGAGGTGCAGCGAGAGGGCTGCATTTCACTTTGTCCCAGACTCTTCCTGCCTTCTTTCCTTTACCAGGTGAGGGATGCTGGTGAAGATGAGCCCTTCCTACTCCTCAGTGAAGATTTGAAGCGAGAGCTGTCTGCAGGGCAGGTCTACCGGCGGTCGCTCCGTGAGTTTCTTTGGTGCTCTGGGAGGAACCATCAGTGGGTTAGAGGGTCCTGGGGGGAGCTCAGGGCACAAGGAGAGGAACGGGGCTATCTGGGAGCGACAGAGCTGCAGGCACTTTATGCAAGATGGGGGAGAATAATAACGAAGTGTTAAAGTGTCGGGAAAACTGTGGTTGAGGCAGAGCGATTCAAATGGGGCTCTGAGTCTGGGGCTCAGAGCTGAGCGTCCCCAATAATGGGAGGATGGGGATTGATCACCCATGTCACATCTCCAGGGCAGGTGGAGAAGCTGTGATTAGAGGGAAATCTGAAGGAACGGGGTCTTTGTGCACTTGTGCAGATACAGTTTTCTGCTCAGAGATGCATCGACTTGTCATCTCCCCCTGCACTCCCCCTTGCATGCTTGTGCTCACACTTGAGAGCATCCTCTGATGCTCAGCAGGCTCCTAATTGCTTCAGCTGGGTCTCCCTCTCCTCTCCACCAGCCAGGTCTCAGTGTGTGGGTCTCTTCCCATATCCAGTTCCCTTTGCTGCGGGCGTTGGTGCTGAGTCTCCCTCCCCAGCAGGATGAGGCAGCAGCCCTGTGTCTGTGTTTCTGTAGGGTGCATTGACATGCTGAGTATAGAGGGGCAGTTCACCTTCACCGCAGACCAGCCGCAGCTGCACTGTGCAACCTTCTTCATTGGGGAGCCCGAGGAGCTCATCATGATCAGCTATGACCTTGTAAACATCGACTGCAAAGGGGGTGATTTCCTGAAGGTAAGCGACTGGCAAGTTCTACTGCACGTCGCCTTTCTGACACGTCAGACATTCGCTATGTGTGGAAGGAGCAGGAGAATGCATGTGTGCATGAATGTGTGTGTGTTTCTGTGTGTAGCACAGGCTCTCATGCAGCAGCTGTCTCCGGGACAGCTGTTTCTCCTGCCTAAGGCACTTTGGGTATGTCTCCAGTGTTACCACCCCATAAAGCATAGTTGGATGCAGGCTGAGGATCCCTCTCCAAAAGTGCAGCACTGGCCCTCCTGAGCTTTTCCAGGAGCACATCTGCTGAGTGTCCATACCTGGGGGACTGATTGAAGTTTGGTCTGTATGAGGCAAGACTGTCATCCCCAGGAAGAGGGTTTTCTCAGTGCACACAAGCCCTCCAGATAATGCTTCAGCTTTCTGAATGGCTGTTACTGCTCCAGGATCTCTGCTTGCAGGTCACTTAACATCGGCTTATTAATGAGTGAATCACTGCAGGCTTTCTTTCAAATGGCCCCACTAGAGCTTTCCAGGGTGTTTGCCATGAACAGTAGGTTTGTGACTCAGACCCATTTATATTCCCATATCAAAAAAACTTCACTAGTGCATTTTGTTGGCAGGCAAAGCACTGACCAAGATCTGAACTCAGGTCAGGACTGCAGAGGTGGCTGCTTCCTGCACCTTGCACTCTGCTCTTTACGCTGTGGTGGCTGTGCATAGCACAGGCCCAGTGGCAAATTAAGCTCTGGGAGGTGAAAGGCTCCCCTTCAGCCCTTTCCTTGTGTCCCTCTCTTGGAGAGATGCTGTCCCCCTGCTTGCTTTCCTCCTGGGTAATCCTGTCCCTCCCATATCCCTGGCTATGATCTCTTCCAATGTTGTACAGGGAGGCTGATTTCAGCTTGGTTAGGGTCCAAGGATTTTGTACCTAGACTTACAGTCATTTATGTAGGATAAAAAAATCTTTGAGGCTTTATAAAGGTTTCCCTCCTTTGATCATTGGGTCCCAATTTCTGCATTAAAACATTGTATTTTTACAGGGAGCTTTTCCCTTGTGTAATTTCAGCACCCACGTCTCATTACTTCAGAAAATTTATAGTTCTGGCAAATCCAGAGACTGATCCTGCATTTTTATCATGAGGAATTCCTACACATGCATTAAGATTACTCACTAAAGCAATGGCAGAATCTAGTCATAGGATTTTCCAGGTACCGACCAGACCATAGAAGGAATTACTGGGTGAGAGCTGCTAGGAGGGAATCAAAACAGGCAACTGCACAGCTATGCTAGAGTTTAATACGGATTTCTAGTTCTGACATATTTTCCTGAAGACAGGGAGGGCAAATCATTGCTGTGCTTGTTGTGAAGGAGAGATTTGTAGAGGTTGCTGCTTAAGGTCCTGACAAGTAGGCAGCATTTGTTCTGCTTTCTAGTGATTAAGATGAGCTGAGAGAAACAGAAGAGACCTATACCTCTGCCAATAATTCCTCACTAAAGCTTTATTGTATTCCAGTACCTCTGGAAGGCATCCAAGTCTTTAATGACAAACTGCAGAACATGAATGGTGGAAAATTTCAGGCCAGATCAATGGACTTACTGCCCTGAGTTTGAGAGAGTGACTTAATGTTTCATGTGGCTTCCAAATTAAGCTGGTAAAGTACTTCTCTTAGAAACATAGAAATCAAAATAGTAAGAAATAATAATAATAATAATAATAAAGATGCAAATGTGATGATGCTGTAGCTGCTTCTGTCAAAAATAGCCACTAATATTGTCACCTGAAGGAAATAAAGAAAATTAAAACTAAAATTTATATATACTTATTTCCTAAATGCGGACTGATGCTTGAATAGTTAAATAGTAGGAAATTGATAAATACAAAGAATTTTTGTTTTCAACTGGTAGCTTTCAACAGGCAATCTGGTGTCAAAATAAAACACTTCCTGTAAGATTTCATGTTTCTCTGATAACAGAGTGATAGGCAAAAGCTTTGTTTTCAATTATTGAACACCTACAGGTATTTGATGGCTGGATACTCAAAGGAGAGAAATTTCCCAGTTCCTTGGACCATCCTCTTCCTACTTCTGAAAGATACATAGACTTTTGTGAAAGTGGCAATATTCAGAAGAGTATCAGGTCCTCGCAGAACGTGGCAATGATCTTCTTCAGGATTCACCAGCTGGGCAATGGATTTACCATCACAGTCAAGAAAAACACCAACCTCTTTCGTAAGTCTGCATTTTACACTATCTAACGGGCTTGAGTTTGGGGCAGGAAGCAAAATGAATGTGTTGATTTGCATTGAATTCTCTCACTGGCATTATCTGCCCTCACACAGCTCCAGCAGTGGCAATGGAGCCATGCACACCTGCAAGCCTGAGGATTTGACTCAAACTCAGTGTGTCCCAAAGAAAAAAGACAGTGAAGTGTAAGAGATAGCTTGGGCAGGGCTTCAGAATTCAGGGCAGAAGGCTCTTTCTTACAAAGATCTTTTCCAATCTAGCATGTCATGTTCCAGCACACTTGGCTAGAACAAATAGTATCAATTTAGAGAGTTTAATCTCAGTGATTTTTAGATCTGGGTGAACAATGAGGTAAAATATTTGAAAAGAGTCGAGAGCAAAACCACTATATTGAATGTTATGTGATTGTTATGAGAGATATATGATTCCAAGAATCTATGCACAGGTTCTTTCCTTAAGCCTGTGGGCTCGCAAGGCACAAATAATGGTCACTTGCATCATTTTTTCTGAGGGGGGACAGGCCATTTAACAATTATTGTTCAGGCCAGACTGGTTTATCCACCTCACCATGTAAAGGATGAAGATAATGTCTGTCCTGTTATTTTTCCAAGTTGTTCAGACACAAGCCTGCAAGCTGGGTCTCCACACTGGTGGGTCTTCCATGCCCATGGATGTGATTGCAGTGTGCAGTTGCTGGAGGTGGCTTGTGTCCTTCACCAGCCTCCTGAGGCAGCTACAGGCCTCCAGAGAAGTGTGGAGGTCCCTTGCGTTGCACACACAGATGATAAGCTACTCCCTCACCTGAATTATTAAGCTTGAACTCTAAGACAAAAGCAGCATGTATCCACTCTAGTTTCAACGAGACTTTTTGCAGGGTAAGGAGCTCCACTTAAGAGCAGCAGAATACGACTTAGGGGCTTGCTGACAATACCAGGCAACAGCCACTCAAAGCTAAACAAAAGGCCTGCACCTGTATTTAGCCTTCTTCAAACTGGAAAACAACATAGAATCATAGACTAGAATCATAGAATAGTTCAGGCTGGAAAGGACCTTAAGACCATCTAGTTCCAACCCCCCTGCCATAAGCAGGGACACCTCACACTAAACCATGTCACCCAATGCTTCATCCAACCTGGCCTTTGAGCGACTGATGTATGGATTTGAGGTGTGAGCTCTCCCGCTGACTCCTTTACCCTCAAATTCCACCAGACCTCATGCTACACAGTAAGCAATAGACAGGAATTTTTAGGGAACAAATGCTATGCAAGAATGCCAGAAATGCCACATGCGTGTTTTCCAACATTTGGTTTTCACTCTCAGTAATTAAATCATCTATTCTTTGTTGCTACTGAAAGTACATGATTCTGCTACAGGCAGTAGTGACTGCACAAATAATTCTTATACCTTCTCCTGTGCTGCAGCTTGCAATGTCATCTCTCAGACTCCCTCGGGAAGGTTTACCATGGTCATTCCTCATCAGCACAGGAACTGCAGCTTCTCCATAATATATCCAGTGGTGATAAAAATATCTGATCTCATGCTGGGGCATTTAAATGGCCTCTTTTTGAAGGTGAGTTGCTTATTTCCTAAGAAATTACTACCATGTGCAGTTTTCCTGGTCATGGGAGAGGGAAGAGCGTTGAAGCAGGGATAGGGCTATCTGTGGCATGGATGCTAAGGTATGTGCATACTGGGCCCCATGTGCACATGCTGGAGGCTCTGGTTTCCCCCCAGAGAAGAGAGCTGCTTATGTCTCTGTTGCTATTGTCTTTGAAATGTTGCAGAGGCGATCAAATTATACAAAGTACCATTAATGCACATAAATATTTGTTGCCATAACAAAGGGTAAGAATTTCATTAGAAATAAAGCAGTGTTTTCTGTCTGTATTTAAACTAATGAAAGCAGCAACTATGCTGAACAGAAAAAGAAGACATGGGTTAGATAGTGAGGTATTAGCATGGAGAAAATGCAAAGGCGCTCACAACTGATTCCTTGCTCAGCATGCTGAGCATCCTCTGCTTCATTAGCATGGGGCTGGGGTTTGGCCACAGCATTTGGGTCTTGGTGATGACCAGCAGGAGAGGACAAGAGCTGTTGGTGGTCCCCTGTGCCTGCAAGGTCCAAGAAGTTGCAAGGATAGGAGCCACTGAGACTCGCAGCCCATGTCATTCACAGGGGACTGCCAGCGTCTGAGCAAACCAGGCTTTGAGAGATGAGCAAATGAGTTGACTTACGCAGCAGTGGGCAGAAAAGGGACAACAGCAGAAGTCATAAAGAAATAAAGCACTTAAATAGCACCATATGGGTGACAGCCCAAAGGTGTACAAGGTGTCTGCGCTACATGTTTTTGGCACACATCATTAATTTTCAGGAAAAAAATACTTGTGGGTCTAATATACAGTGAGCTATTGTTATTATGCAAAACTACTCTTTTGGTTAATTCCTACTTTAATTAAGCTCTGCCAAGAGCAACACTTATTGTTGAGGAATATGCATGGCATAGTGGAAATTAAATTCCTGCATGCCAGCTGAGTGCACACATGCAGCCCATGCCTATATTAATTTGATTCCATGTCTAAACATCTGGAATCAGACTGCTTATCTGCACTAAAAGAAATTGAATCAACACCTTGACTACTTGTCAGTAATTTGCACAGCCTACTTCGGTGTTTCTTCAGAATCCCTTAGAAAGTTAACTGACTAATGTCAAATTGAAGTAGTATTGTTCAGGATAAAACCAGCCAGGTTTGCGCACGAAGAACTTCTAAAACCTACTGGTGGCTGCAGTCATGTCTAGAGAACTGCTACATTTTGAAGACAAATTATAAGTAACTGTTAATCTCTGCCTTTTCAGAAACCATCAGCAGGCTGTGCAGGAGTGGGAGATTTTGTAGAGCTGCTAGGAGGAACTGGCTTAGACCCATCCAAGATGTTTCCACTTGCTGATCTCTGTCACTCTTTTCATGGGTCTGGTAAGAGCTCTTTGTTCCACTTACCTCCATGTGAGAAAATAATTAGCCAGAAAGAGTCATGCAGAGGCCCCCCCAAACCTGGATTTCCTGCTAGACTGGTAAACTTCACATCTAGCAGAACATGAAAGCTAAAGCTATTCGAGCCTGTGGCTGGGCTGCATCATACAGCACACACACAAACACCTTCATTTGCCCCTGCACTAACTCTATAACAAAGTTACACTTATTTTAAAAATGCTTGCCAGTAATACCTAGGATTATTAGAATGTCAACAGATAGATGAGCCTGGAAATTCACAACAAATGGAGCAGAATGGTTCCATTTTCAGCTAAGGAGTTTTTTCTCAATTACTCTCTGTTTCAAAAGCCTCCTTTCCTGCTGCAGGAGTGACACATCCCCCTGAAGCCTCAGAGCTCCCACTCTCACAGAGCTCTCTTCATGTTTCACTATCATGCCACGCCAGTGACATATTTTTCCCCCTAAAAATGAGAATTCCCAGTTTCCCTAAAATTCAGTTCAGCAGAGTACCAAGTGTTGCAGTGATATGACAGAGAAGCCCCTGTGGCACGTGCATGGTACCTCACAAGTATGAACAGGAACATTGAGAAGCAGCATTATCCACAGGGCTGGAGAGCAGGCATGTGTCTGGCACTTCACACATGTGGTATCCCTTTCCCTTTCATCACACCACAACTTCATTTTCCAGGCACTGTTCAAAGCTTTAACTGTTGCGGAGTGAATAGTGAGGTGTGTGATGAGATTAAAATGTGCTTTCCTGGTGGTGAGGAGGAAGGGAGATCCCACCTCAGCAGCCCATGCTCTCCCAGTGACCCACCAGATTTTTCCTCCAGTAAGGAAATTGCTCCAAGTTCCCCAAATGAAAGAGGCTTTGCCAAACCCCTGCTCAAATGGCTTATCTAAAGCAATAGCTACTGATAGACTTGATTTCCTGCAGCGTGAGTCTATATGCTGGCCACTGCTATTTGAGTTTGTCTTGGTGGGACTCTCACATGCCTTTGTTACTGTGAAGAACCTCCTTACACACAAAACAACTCGTTCCTCTAACAGGAAGCATTCCAATATTGTTCATTTTTGGTATGTTTAGGATACAGCAACATTTCCCTTACCCATTGATCCTTGTATCTAACAGTAGCATATCTTATCTTCCCAAGACATCTGCAGCATGTCCACCTATGCATGTCTAAAACTGTAGGTGGATAGAAAGTGAGCAGCATTTGCACAAGTAGAGGTTACAACACTTGATTAAATACCCAAGCCTTTGTATAGTAAAACTAACAAATACAAAAGAAGTTATTTGGTCAGCAATACCACCACTGGCTGGTCTCACACACAAATTTGCTCTGCTTTCAATATCACATGTATCAGTACTTTGTAGTTCTCAATGCTATTTGTCTTTTATCCCTCTCTTTCATATAAGTGTACCTTTATATCTCCTCAATATCTCTTTTCCCTAATTAGCACAAATGAAAATTGGCTGTGACAATACCGTGCTGAGAATGGTCTCCAGTGGCAAACATATCAATCGTGTGACGTTTGAGTATCAACAAATCAACCTGCAGGAAACAGAAAACAGAAAGGAGAACAGCATTGAGGAATTCTGCTTTCCCAGTATCTAAAAAACCAGTCCACGTGTTTTCACATAGCTAATGAAAATAAGGTTCTGGTGAATTAAAAAATATGTAGTTTTCCTTTAACCAGCTGGTAGTATCAAATCTATCTACAGTACAATCATATTTCTTTTCCTCATACAGATCAGTCATTCCCATAAGCAAGCAAGAAAAAGCAATCAATATATTAATCTTTGTTACTATCATGGTATTTTTTCTGCAGTGTTTAAACTCATATACCATGCCCCAAATCAATAGCAAGAAGAGAACACTATGTTTCTCAAATAACTATTATTAGGAAAACAGGAAAAGACCCTCTGTGTATCTAGTCTGAGGACATATGAAACCCACAATAAGTATGAACTTCACACAGAAACTTTATCCTTTTATATCAGGTATAAACACAAAAAAAAATAGATGGTGGAATACACTTCCAGTTTTGTAAGAGGAAACCCTTCATTAGTGTGTGTAAAAACTACTGGTTTGTTTATGACTATAAATGTACTATTTATTTCTAATGACGTGTTTTTAATAAAAATTTATAGCATGGAAACTTCCTTACATAAATCAGAATGTAAATAAATTCATGTAAAGAGTTGGCAAAACGTTATTATGTTGTATTTTTCTGAAGAGCTCTTCCAGCATTCTGGTTAAACTTCCCAAGTCTTGTGCAATTTTCTGGAAATGATGGTTTTGAACATATGTTGCTGTAACACTGTGGACTATTAAAGTAACACTACGGGCAGAAATTTATCTTGCTGATCTTGTGTACACCTTCAAGTGGAGTATGTTCCAGCTGTACACTTACTGACACCTTCCCTAAGGAATAATTTTGGTCAGGTGCCCTGCTGACCTGTGGAAGCACGGATATAAAAGTACAGATTCTTATTTTACAGACCTTCGGTGACCCAGAAGAGGAGTGTAAGTCTGGAGAGCTCTAGGAAGCACAGTGCAGCAAGGACCAGGGGTGTGTCCTAGTTTGGAAGGAGACACATAGACTGATTCCTGTGTTTTCTGGGAGTACTACCTGGGAATAGTGAGACCAAATTGTTCCTCCTTCAATGTTCAATTAACAGTCAACACTGATTAATCCAGCTGCATGCTAGATATCTTCAGCACTGGTTTGTGGCTCTTAATCTCATAGTCACCAAAAATCAAGAGTCTTGAGTGGTCAGCAGCACTGAAGTTAATCCCCCCTGACTGAAGGGGTTGAAAACCACAAGATGCCCCAGTCTCTCCCTTTGTAGGGTTTTGGGAACCTAGTTTTGGTGACTGACTCATGAACAGAAAGATGTATTTAGCATCATGGTCAAACTCAGGCAAGTGTGCCAACCCTGCCAGGCTGTTCCAAAAAATCCCAGATGAAAAAAGCTGCTGCTGGCTACCACAAGGAATGGAGCCTGGCTCTGGCCTCTGATCCAGCCCCATGCAACCCACCATGGGCTTCCTGGGCCCACAGTGTGGTGCTGGCAGCAGTGGTATGGTCACCCCCCACCAGAGACATCGAAACATAAGAAAGGATTAAAAAAGAAAAATTGGGACTCAAAGAGTTTTCCTGAGAAAATTTGCAGTGACGGAGGACCTCTGTCCCCCAGTATCATATTCAGCTTACCCTTTCTGGGTGCCTGTCATTTTCAGGGTGGTCCTAACTGCATCCAGGCCCACCAGCACCTGGGCACCCCTTCGATGCCCATACCTGGGCACCCTTTGGTGAACCAGGGCAGGTTTCTGGGCTGTACAGTTTGGGAACAATCTCACGGGTTCTGAAATCAGACTGTACCTGTCCACATACTTACCTTAACAGTGGGGGGAGGAGTCTTAACGGTGGGGGGAGGAGTCCGTAGTAGTACTAAGTAGTCACTAAGAAACCTCAGAGGAGATGAAATATCAACAACATATCTAGCTCAGGACTAGATCACCAATGAAGATAAACTCACAGTGGCATTTCCCACCTTTCAACTTTATGTGGTACTTTTTTTTTTTCAATCCTAACATTCATGTGCAGGAAAACCAGGGGATCAAACCCAGTCAGCATGGTTCTTGAAGGAGGGCAAGTCCTGCTTCTCATCATAGGATAAGAACAACCTGAACTCATCCTATGAAAAGGTGATCCTTGTAAGTTGTGGTCACTGATATGAGATTCAACAAGACAAAGTGCCAGGTCCTGCACTTGGGCCACAACCACCCCATGCAACACTCCAGGCTTGCGGAAGAGTGGCTGGAAAGCTGCTCATGGAAAAGGACCTGGGGATGTTGACTGACGGAGCTGAACATGATCCAGCTTGTGCCCAGACAGCAAAGAAGGCCAACAGCATCCTGGCCTGTATCAGCAATAGTGTGGCCAGCAGGGTCAGGGCAGTGATCATCCCCCTGTACTGGGCACTGGTGAGGCTGCACCTCAAATCCTGTGTTCAGCTCTGGGCCTCTCATTGCAAAAGAGACATTGAGGTGCTGGAGCAGCGCCAGAAAAGAGCAACGAAGCTGGTGAAGGGTCTGCAGCACAGGTCTGATGAGGAACAGCTGAGGGAACTGGGGTGGTTTAGCCTGGAGAAGAGAAGGCTTGGGGAAACCACATTGGTCTCTACAGCTACCTGAAAGGAGGACGGAGTGAAGTGCGGTCGGTCTCTTCTTCCATGTTACAAACAATAGGGCAAGAAGTAATGGTCTCAAGTTGCACCAGGAGAGGTTTAGAATGGATATTAGGAACAATCTCTTCCCCAGAGAAGGTGGCCCAGCATTGCAACAGGCAGCCCAGGACAGTGGTAGAATCAGTTTGTGGAAGTGTTCAAAAACCGTGCGGATAAGGCCTCCAGTGACATAGTTTAGTGGTGGACTTGGCAGTCCTCGGGTAAAGGTTGGACTTGATGATCTTGAAGGTCTTTTCCAACTTATTTGATCCTATGACTTTAATACCTCCAAATCACCAAGGCCTTAAAGAAAAGATACTTATGTTCAGAGGGTTTAGATTTCTCCTCCCATAGTACGCAGAAGTGGCATCTATTACTAACAAAATTTCCTGTTATAGATGAAGGAGAATGGAAATCAAGACTTGGTGTAGGACAGCACCATGTGTTGCTACAGCTCCATGTGTTGCTACATCTCCATGTGTAATAGTCAAGTATTGGTTGACCAGTCAAGTCATGGTTTTCCCAGAACTGGTTGTCACTTCCCCTACTTCTTTAATCAACATAAATTTAGGCAGCACCATCAATGACATCAGCCCAGTCTGTTGCCTATCTTAGAAAAATCCATACCACAGCCAGTCAGGCATTCTTTGGTCTGTGCTTTAAGGCTCACCTAATGCAGAAAATCAATAGCCACTTCAATCTGTGTGCCTGTATTAAAGGAGGCCTTTGTTATTTCAGGAGTTGCAGAACTTCAGTCACAAGAAGTCAGTTTATAGATGTCAGATGTCACAATGCCTCCAGGGCTTAGGTCTGGAAAGTAGGGAAATCAGTATCCTCATGAATGAAAATAATGGAAACCAAAGCAATAAAAGCATCCTAAGAATACAAAAACCAAACCAAACCAAACCAAACACAAAACTGCCACAAACAAACAGAAAAACCCCCCCAACACACAAACCCAACCAAAAACCCTGAAAAAACCCCACAAACAACAATACAACAAAGCTGAGAAGCAGCTACTAAAAATTTGTGAAAGGAAAAAAAAACCCAGGATGAGAAACATGTCAATAAGACGAATATATGTTGAAAGACACAAGAAGAAAAATATATGTTGAAAGACACAAGAAAGTGACATAGGAACTAACAAGATTGTACCCTGGAGGTTTACCAGATCTGGAAAGACTCCCAGGAATTAAAAAAAAAAAAAAAAAAAAAAAGAAAAAAAAAAAAAAAAAAAGAAAAAAAAAAAAAAAAAAAGAAAAAAAAAAAAAAAAAAAGAAAAAAAAAAAAAAAAAAACAAACAACAAAACCCACAGAACAAACAACCAAAACCAAGTTCCTAATAATAAAACGGAACAAAAGACTTTGAAGAGCACTGTATGGAAACGTTGGCTTAGAGAAGAAATTGTATGTCCAGAATTTAGAAACCCTGACATCTGTCACCGTAAGCAAAATCACACAAACCACAATTCAAGTTAAAACCTACTAAATTGACAGAAGATGCAAGCGACAGGCTTGGTGAAGATTCTTGGTGAAGAATTAACCACTTCACCCTTTCAGTTTGGCATCAGCACTGAGTTTCCCTTACAGAAGTGATGTAAGAGGTGGCATGATCCCACAATAGCACTACAGAGCATAGAAGCACCATGTTAGATTTAGAAAGAAAAGCACAGAACTTGAACTGATCAGTCAGCCAATGCTCAAGAAGCAACTGAAAAACTACAGCACCACAGAAACTGCAATGGAACCCCAGGTTAAAAACTGTTGTTTGCTGGGAAAGGAAAACCAATCAGCAATTCTTACTGGAATCTCAAACTTGGAAGACAGAAGGACATAGAGCATGAATCAACTCCTGCATTTCTGTACTAACACCTAAATCAAGGTGGTTGTTCAGAAAAAGCAATGTAGTGAGTTGCCCAGAAGGCAAAATTAAAATTCTTCTACTTAAAGACCATGCAATAAATATTCAGCTTAATTGTTATTTTCATCTTTACCATGTAAATTGGAGAGTGGTAAATCTTTGCTGTTGAAATTATGTAGAAGATGGAAATACTCTGGAGGTAGTGGGGAAAAAGCCTGAGCACCTGTCCCTGTAGAAGTGTCCTGAACATTTGTAAGAATCAGTCAGCTGAAATAATATTCATCAAGAGTTTTCTGGCAATGGAAAGGGGAACATTTTTATGGGTCCTATCAACACAGAGCATGTGCCAAAGGCCATTTAAAATAGGTCTTGGTACAGGAATAGATACAGACTTGTTCAAGTGCTTTAGGATTATTAAGAGAAAAAACCAAAAAAGAACAAATCAAAACTGTTCAGGAGTAAAGGATTATTATCAATAAGTAAAGGTGTAATAGAAATGTTTTATTAAGGTTAGAATTGCAACCTTTTGAGGTAAAACCTCAGTAGAACAATTGTAACTGAGAAAGACTGATCATAGTGAGATGTTACAATGATTTCTTGTTTTGTGAGCTGATTGTCTGTTCCCAAAATCAGATTCTTTATTCTTAAAGCAGTGAGAAAAAAAATCACAGACTTCTTGGAAGTAATGTGCAATTACCCATAACAATATGCAATATTATTTTAAGTTAGAGGAGTTCTGATAAACTAATATTGATTTTTATCTTTCATTACTGACAATGAAAATAAGCACTCAGACAAGGTAAGTGTGGTCTTTCTGAATGGTCTAAATTACTTTCAAAACATCTTCTAAATATCTGCTCTGCTAACATTGATTTTATGAAATTGTGCCCTGCTTCTGCTGTGGTGAAATTTTGATCAATAGGTAGAAAGAAATCACACAGAGGTAAGGGAAGTGAATTTGCAGAACGCATTAGGTGCTTGATCATATAACCTGCTTCCCATTGAATATCTAGTCCTGCAGATTTATAGTACATCTCCAGAGCCATCACACTGTGCTGGCATCACATGCCAAGGGAATTTTTTCTAGCTACAGGGACTGCACTATTTTGTGCACATAGGGTACTAAAGGCTCTGAACTCTGTTACCCTGCACTGGAATACGTGCAGCATCAATTATGCAACAGGGACCCAACTAATTTTTAAGAGCTTAAAGAAACCTCACTTGCCTTCATGAAATGCACACTTCTTAAGATCTCAAAGCTGTACTTACTCAGTTCTAAACACACGCTAAATTATACTTCAAGGAAGTGATTCATTATAGTCATTTTTATTCAGAGCCTCATTACTTCTGGTATCTGAGTAACTTTCTTGTTGATAAATTGACACAATTTTCACTTTTTCTCCCCACTTTGCTTCTTATCTTTAAAGATCAGCAACAACTAATCATAGCAACTATGGATTTTGTACGCACATCATTTCCTATTAAAGGAAATGCAGTGTATTACACGTGAGTCACTACAAAATGAAAAGTTTTCATTATCTGTTCTTTTGAATAAAATTGATATTCATGATACCGTGCTGCTGCAAATTACCATCTAACCACCAATTACACCGTTGACTAATAGGTTTTTTATAACTTCGCCCCTCAACAGGAAAGCAAGCAGTTTTATAACCAAGGCTTGCCTTTTAGATACACACTGGTACTCAGTGCCCCTCATCAGGGCTAATTCTGAAGGATCCAGGCACATCTTTCAGATCAAGCACATAATGGCTGTTTCATGCAGGACATGTTGCTCACGGCTGTCCTATCTCTCATAGTCCCACCCTGAGCTGGCAGTTGGAGGTCTTCAAAGCAGCATTGTGCTTGGCAGCAGCCCCTCTTACAAGGAGTTGAGACCCACAGAGTTGGAAGAGAAACATTTCTGACCTTCAAGCTCACAGGTACAACCCCCAGCTCTTCCCCTTCCCTGCTGTCACATCCCTGGTTCTGCCTTGTCCAGGTTCCTGACACCCCAACACAGGAGACTACAGAGTTGTAGCTTTCTGCTCCCCAGTGTTCATGGTGAGTCTGAGCAAACTGTTGTAAAGAAAAGGCAATCTTTGCTCCTCTCCCATGGAAGATGTTCCAGCTGAGCTTCCTCCTGCCCTAGGACACATCCCACTGCTGGTGGTTAAGTGGCTACCACACATATCTTGGACACACACTGCTACAGGCAGGTGCTGGTGTGTATTTAAATAAAACATTATGTAAAGCTCAGCTACTGAAATAATCTGAGGCAATAGTAAAGGGTATGACTAAGTATCACACAACAAAAATAAAATCTTCAAAGTATACAGAATCATCACAATAGCAGGTGATAAAAGATCATAATAATTTGTCTGAAGAATGATTATTCTGTCTTTGGGAAACTCAGCTTTAATTAACTGACAGATATTAGCAAGTACCTCCAGCACAGCAGAGCTGACTGTACTCAGATACAAAAGCTGGCTGAAGATGACACCTTTTGACATCTTGTTCAGATGTCAGAACTTCAGTTAGGCTGGTGGGGAGCACTGTTGAGAGTCTCCATTGATTCTACCCTGCTGTCCTCACTCCCAAACCACTTCTGGTGGTGAGAAGTCACTGGAGATGCCTGGCCCAACAGGAGCTGGAGCCATGTAGCTCCACACCCCACAAATGCCACCGACTGCAAGCCAATCCAGGCATCTCTTGGCATCAGAGGTAGCCGGACATGGATTTTGCAGAACCACAAAAGCCTTTCAGTATGCAGCTGGGTGTGCAGAGAACAGTTAAAACCTAATCTCTCTGAGGAGGCTTCACAAGCTTCTTTATTAGGAAGTTTGTATCTACAAGAGAGAAAAAGACAACATCTCTAAGTAGCTCTTGGTTTCAATTCCCCTCAAATTAAGGTACTGTAATAAACTGAGCTTTAAACTGGGCACATCTTGGTGGTCTGAACACTGACACAGGTTTCTGATTTGTCTTTAAAATGTTCTGATTTGGAAATCTGGCTCTCTAGTGAGGCAAAGGAGATTGATGACACATGCTTCCAATTCTGCCACAACTTAATTAGACTTACAGTGAATTCTCCTGCAGTCCCGGCAGACACAACAATTAACTGGAAGCAAAGATGAAATGTCCCAAATGAAGATTTGACCTGTTTAATCAGTCAATTTCTAGCCTCATGTTTGGGCATGTGTAGGCACTTTCTTACTGTACAAAAGATCCTGTGTTTTCATGCTGCTGCAAGCTCCTGGGTTGAGATGAAGACCTGAGAACAAGTAACATTACTGTCATTATGGGTAAAGAAAAGACTCTGCTTAAAGTCCATTGGACTCCTCTAAGTAGGGTAGATAATGAAAACTAGGAAAAACCAACTTAAAGGCAGTAAGAGTTGGATAATCAAAATAAGAGGCAAAGAAGTAAATTTGGGAAGCTTTATAGAGCTATTCCTGCATAATAGAGTCCATTCTTAATGCAGTTGACACATCTATTTATCATCTCATTACATCAAAACATATAGCTGTCTTTGGAATGAGACTGGTTTTGGCTGTTCCATTTGTCATTACAGCAGTATCAGCCCTACCTGTCTGAATACAATATTTTTTATGTCAGAAATAGATTCTTCACAAAACAGGGAAATTGCTGTGTGTTTGCTATCATCATTTGGTTGGTTTGAACACAGATAATGAGGGTTACCAAAATAAGAAACCTGCTCATTCTCAGCCCATCTGAGCTGTCAATCTGTACAGTCAGTGGATGGTATAATTTTCAAGGGAGCTGAGGATGCAGTGGAAATTCTGTTTAGATGATCCAATCTAAAATAAAGAATGAGCTACACTGAATCCTGGGGGATTTGCCACAGTGATTTTGGCTTGTTGGTATTCCAAACCATCTTAATTCAGGAATGTGATCCATCAGAGTTTGTTCTCATCTCTTGGCTTTTTGGACAGTGGTTCTTACTGTCTAAGCAGGGAAAAGTGGAACAGGAGGGGAAAGTTTTGGCAAGTGTGTGCTTGCATACTTTACAGAGGACACATCAAAGTCAAGAAGCCTTTGGAGCCTGCACTACATCGAATGCAAGAGGAAAATCAATTGGAAAAGGCCAGGCTATTTCATCATAACCCAGGGGTAAGATTCTATTACTACACAGATGCAGAAGACCCCATGATTGAAAACCCAGCAGCTTCTCCATTACTCTAAAAGAATGTTACAAAAAATATGGAGGACAGCTTAAATCTGGATAATAAGATGTTAATAAATCTAGATAATAAGGTTATACAAATAGGTCATACATTTGCTCTTGTTTCTTGTACAGTTGATTCATTGCTATGCATAATTAGTTACTGATTACTAGTGGATTCCCTACTAATTCCTATACAACTTATAATCGATTATTGCTATTTTTCATATTGGGATATAGTTCCTTTGATGTTTTCTAGCAGTGAGAGAGCGGGTGCATGGCTGACTGTGTTTAAACCACGTATGCAGTAAGCTTGCAAAATTCCAAACTGGAGTAAAATTAACAGTAGGGTAACTTCACAAAAAAAAAAAAAAAAAAAAAAAAAAAAAAAAAAAAAAAAAAAAAAAAAAAAAAAAAAAAAAAAAAAAAAAAAAAAAAAAAAAAAAAAAAAAATAAGAAAGAAAGCTAAAGCAGCATGGTTTTGCCATGAAAACAAGAGAGGAGCAGCCTAATCTAGTGAGCATAGTGCACATTGTGAGCAGATAGAATGCTGGTTTTCAAACTCCAGCAAATCATCAGCAGGTGGGAGGGTTTATGATGGAAGAGGGAGAGAGGGAGCAACAGCCAGAGAGAAATCCTGGCTCATTAAGAGAAAGAGGAACCTTTACCTTTGGTGAGATGGAGTGTGATGCAAATGCCAGCCCTTTACTGGGAAACTTGCACACACCATGGTCCCATGGACAACAGCTGTGTGCTCAATGTGGTCCCCAGCCTCACATAACTGTTTTGGCAAGAGATGGCCTCTGCAGATCATCTGGATCTTCAGAGTTGCACCAAGTTGCACAGAGCCTTGGCCAGTGGAAGCTGGATACCCCATGAACAGAGAAGCTACAACCTGGCTCCTCAGCATTATCATAGAATCATAGAACAGTTGGGGTTGGAAAGGACCTTGACATCATTCAGTCCCTCTGATTGTTTCCTAGGTCTAAAACACTCTCTCCAGCACAAGGGAACTGAAGGATCACTGAACCAGGTAGGATCCATGGCTAATGAGTCCCAGCAGAGAGCTGCCATAGTGGCACAGCATACAGCCTGGCATCACAGAATCTCAAAGCACATGGGCAGCAATGCTATCCCTAGAGAACAACCACTTGCCCATGAAATGCCACTTAACATGATGTGAGAGGCAGTCTGCCAGGCAGGTTGGAGGGGTCTTGATGTAAATCCATTACAGTGGCATCTCAACATTGGCATCCTGATGCAAAATGGTAGCTGGGTGCAGACAGTGATACCACCACAGCATGTGCTGAGCAGAGGTTGTGGGAATGGGTTTCCCATCTTTAGTGACCACTGGAGTGATGCTGGGAGATGCGCTTTGAGCCAGAACCTTCTCAAGATCAGTCTCACCGAATGATCTGCATAATTGGAGCCATCACAGTGTCAGTGCCATCTCGCTGGTCAACAGGGAGAAGCAGTGTCTGGGAACTGTGGCTCAAGATCTACTTGAAGCAGACATCCAAAATGGATCATGTGAGTGGCACCAGAAACCTATCTGTCTGGCTCTGTTGAGCAGGGGACCCAGGATCTTCACCTGAGTTGCAGGAGTCATTGTTTCTTCATGTGCTCTGGAGATATTATTGGATTAAGCCACAGAGATGTTTCAGATTTAAGCAGCTGTAGGTAAGTAAGCTTCTGCACAGCCATAATAAATATCAGGAATTTTTGTCATTTCCCCCACACAGTCACTTTCACTGCTTTATGGAAAATTATGCCAGATTGACATTTTTGGAAAATACTGCCTGGTCAAACCCTACAAGTGAGTACTGAGATATTTGAAAAAGGGATAGGAAATGCTGCCCAGCCTATGACTGGTGTATCATCTATAGGAATGGAGTGTTAATACAGTTCCGTGAAAAAAGAAACTTAAAGAAAGTGCATTGCGCATACATAGAAGAAGAGAACTTGCGTAAATTCAAAGCAACATTCTATTTTTGCTGCTGTTAATTAAATGTTATCTTGTGTGCTTCATGCTTACAAATCACTTCAGCTATTGTCAGATCTCAAGTAGCTTCCCTTCCTTTCTTCTTCTTCAATGAAACCAATTTGAAAGTCTCTTTCAGTGATTTGCTTTTAATTGGAAAGCATTCCCAAATGCAAAACTGAACAATGTGATCACTGATGTGCATTGATACTAATAAAGCATTATTTCTCAAGTCTGTGTTTAAAAGTGAACATCTGACTAGAATCTGTAGCATGTTTTTTTCACCCTTTTGCTTTTTCCCCAGAGATCGGGTAAGCCTCAGGAGCTGTATGAAGGCAAGCAGGCACCGGGACTGCTGGGGAGCACAGAGACCCCAAAACATGCAAGGTGAGGTGCTAGGAGCCTATATAAACACACCAGCAACTGAGGCCAACGGGTGAGTTTTGTTCATCTCATCCTTATCCCCTCGTGATGGTGGAAAAAGTGGGGAGGGAGTGTCTAAAGCTGTTTTCTTCCCCTATAAAAACAAAAGAAGCTAGGAAATTAACAGGTTTTTACTGCTCTGCTGAGCTGTCAGAAGGTGTCAGTGACTGAGGCTGGAGTCAAACTATTCCTCTCCTCCTCCACCTCCGCTTCTTCCTTCTGCCTTCTCCAGCATGTGTCCAGTGCCACTTGCCTGGTTTGCCTGTCACATCAGTCCTCTGATGAGCCAGGGCCATGATTCAGCTCAGTGAAGGACCCAGCAAGCCACTGGAGTCCAAGACAGCACAGGTAGCTGAGGCTGAGGGAGGGTGGAAGGTTGATCTCCTATTTCTGGCAGTGACAAGTCACTGGAACAGCCTAAGCCCTTCCTGGTTTATTGGGAAGAATGGGGAACAACAGCTAATTAACCATCTGATAGTGATTTGGGATCACACAGTGTGTAAACTTTGCTTCCCAGGGACAACCCATGATACAGCAGGTTGTAAATGGAGTATGTTAAAGATAACTTGTAAATGGAGTATGTTAAATATAACTTTCCTTTGTGAACCTCAGAGCACAGTCTGGGCCCTACCATCCATTTTGTTTTCTTCAGTAGTAATATCTAGGAAAAAGACTCTGAACCAACATCTCTTTCATCCTCTATTTATGTGGGCTTCTCAGGAAAGCTGGAGAAACAAGGAGAACCCTGAAGCTGCAAGCTGCAGATACCATAAGGCACATGCCTCCACGGAGAAATGGCATATTAACTGATGTTGCACCCCTTTAACAAGAGCTATTGAGTAGCACAATCTTAATTGAGCACTGGAAATAGGTCTTTCGTTCTAGCTGATGCTGGTTTTGGATTAATAGCACTCAAACAGGTTATCTGGCCTTTTTAAATAAATGCATAGTAATGATTTCTTTGATTTTTTTTTTTTTTTTTTTGCAGG
>NDXB01015079.1:0-13827 GCA_002631895.1 Agapornis roseicollis | reverse complement strand
AGTGGGAGTTCTTCGGCCCATCTTCCCTCCCACTCCTCTGGGAGTGAGGAGGAAAGGGGGGGGCGGCAGGAAGGAGGGGTTGAGTGAGTGAATGAGTTGCGTGGTTGGTTGGGTTTAAACCACGACACTGACCCTCGCTTTTTCTCTACCTAGCAATAAATAGAAATTTGCATTCTTAGAGGGTGAAATAGCATGTATGTGCTCTTAATAACACTGTTTATTTTTTTTTTTCCCCCAGGCTTAAGAGCTTTAGTTTTTCCTGATGAAACCTGAGCAAAGTTTGCAAAGCTCAAGACACTTCAAATCCATAGAAATAGGACTGATTGTATTAGGGTAAAATGCTTAAGCCTCAAGAAGAGAAAAATTAAGAAAGATACTGGAAAGGCATTTGTGGTTTTTAAATAGGAACTTCCACTGCAAAACCCTGAGCATTAAAGGCTATGCTCATTAAAGTCAGGAAACGGAGTTAATGTTTTCTGTACCCAAGCATGTATTAATTTTGATCTGATTAGAACATCTTGAAATTTGATTGCAGGTGTTTACAGCATTCTTGAGCAGGCTTTGAGTCTTCTCTCTGTGGTATGGTTTGCTTGTGTATCTGAATACCTGAGCTGCCTAACTGAAGTCTAGCTAGGGTTTGTTCATACACTGTTGTAGCACAGTACATACAGGTTGAGTGTTTTTTATGCCACTATGCTTGCCTGTGATGTCTGCAGGAGGGACCTCTTTTCTTTCTCTCATTATGGATATTTCTGCCTGGTTTGTGATCTTAAGTTTTATAAATGGTGATGAAATTATAATCAGTTAGGGTCTGTCTCTGAAAACCTTCTGCAGATGAAATAAAAGGTGTTGACAATAGGGGGAACCATACAATTCCAGAATTAGGCCATTTTTCTTCTGACCTGTGAGAGTCACAACTGAAGGGAGTTGAAGATTAATCCATTGTTTATATCCATATGTAACCTTGCAACATGTGGATTAAATTTTCTCTGCACCTGTAGTATAACATTTTCCTCATGCTATGGAATAATACCTTAACTAAAACCACAGCAGCTTTCTAATGACTTCAAAGAAGTGAAAAACCACACTTGGGTTGAAAGCATTTTATTGTTTGTAATTTTTAGCATAGTGCATATAAAATGTAATAACTGATGAGTTTAGTAGAATAATCTCTATAACCATATGCGAGAAACATGCTTCATAAGTTATATACATCTTTAAGAACTATTAACTTTTATAGAATTTGCTGCAACAAATCATTCTGGAAATACTGTATGCTTGTGTTCTCAATTGAGGTTCCAACATTCGAAGTATCTTCTGTTCTTCTATCATTTCATAATTTCCTTCAGAGAACAGACAGAACAGTCTGTTGGGTAGGAGGATGAGGGAATGCTAATTGAAACCATGCAATAAAAAGGTAATTTAGCAAAACTATTAGGTTTGGGGTTTTTACTATTTTAAGCCTATTATTTTTAAAATTACATCTGTATTAAAAAGGCTGTAAAACTACACTGAATGTCAGCACATTGCATCTTAATTCTCATTTTTCTTTGCATGAATAGTAAAATCTTTATAAATTGAAAACTAAAATTAATTGAATAAACTTCAGTTGAACGTTTTTATGTTTCTGTTTGAATTAAAACCAGCATATTGCAGGCTTTTTCAAGAACATTTAATGGTTTCTAACATTGACCACACCTCAAGAAAGTACAAGGAAAAAGTGCTGATGGAGAGAAACAAAACCCAGAAACAAATGCTAGCTGGCATTGTATGATTTACAGCTGTGTTTACTGTTGTAATGTAGTTGCTAACACCCATATCTATTGCTAGATCTAGTTTTCCATCCAGTGAAGGACCATCATCAGCTACTGCTTTTTTCAGCTTATACTAAATCCAGGATACTCATATATAAAAAAAATGTATTTTCATATGAGTATATTAATAAAGTAGATCTACTGTTTATAGCAGTCCCCTCAGTTATTCTTCATGACAATGAATTAAAAAGTGTAGGAGTTCATTAAAACTGGTCCTCACCATTCTTGATCTTGGTCTCAGTAAGGCATAAAGTGGAATAGTGCCAATTTCACAAAGCGTTAAAAAAGTTTTCTGAATCCATAGGCAAAAGGTTCCATTAGCAAATCTTACATTAAACCAAATTACAAGATACAGATTGGGAAATTCATATGGCAGTTAGAATAATCTAAAGCTTTTATTTCCTGTTGATGATTATTGCATTCTGTAAATCAATAAACATGCATATTTGAAGCTACCAAATAATTGATGCTCATGAGCTCCTTTTAAATCACTGTGTGACGCTTTAAATAACTTCTGTATGGAGTTACAGTTTGAAAAGAAGGCGAGTCTTTTGAAAATTTACGTAGTTTGCTGCATGTTCACATCTGTGAATACTGCCTGTATTGATGTCAAGGTAGAAAGATGCAAATCATGTAACATGGATTTTGTGGTCCTTGTGAGGGCACGGGACTTCTTTTGCATTTGTTGTCTTGGCATTTCAGTTCACCCCTGTTAGGATCCTGACAAACACTAACAACTGAGGTCATAGCAGAAAGTAAAGTTACTTTTGCTGTAGTGGTCTGTGTTTATGGGAAAGGCTGAATCTTGACATTGAGTCCTATTAATTACTGTTGCATTTCCACCCTATTTGGCTTGGGGTCACTTTGAAGGAGTTCAGGAGCCTCATGGGCACATGTCTTGATGACTGTGTCATAAGGCAAAGATGAAGAGTGTTGTTCTGAATTTATATATATGAATCTATATGGTCTAAACTCGGAGGTTCTGGTATTGTTTTTCATAGTGTCTTAATTTTATAAGAAAATAAATGTGGTTTTTGTAAGAGTTTGAAAAAGAAATTAGGCACACAAATGAACTTATGGAATATTTGCTGACATGCGACCATCTATATTTCACTGCCTACATACTGCTCAATTTATAAGGAGCATCAGCAGCTTCTGTTGCAGGCCTGAAAGAACTGTAAGCTTCACAGAGGTGGAACCTGTGGGCTTGGTTACAGCCTGGCTTATGGGTGTGGTCATTAGATGTTAATGGCTTTATCTTCATGGGGTCCTCTTTTCAGCTCCTCTACAGAGAGCAGTCATCCCCTTGTAACTCAAGGCTCAGGACACCCTTTCTTAAGCCTTTTCAGTCAGGTTAGCTTTAACAATTTAACATTTTTTCAAGAAATTAGAGAGCTGCTGCATGAGTAATACAGCTGACACATCAGACAGCAGCGTTATACAGGAGCTGATAACGTGCGCCTGGTCTAGGTGGTCACTGTCACAGTCAGTAGCATTGAGGCTGCAAACAATACAGTAGGGCCAAGTTCTTTTAAAATCAGTCTTTGCTCTCCAGTTTTGGCATATGAATGCAGCCCTCTTAACCTTGTTTCGTTTGTTGAGGATCTGTGATTTCCTGGGTGTGGGTACCCAAGTCCTGCTTATGATGCTCTTTCCTCTCTGGAACATTAGAGGAAGATACAGCACAAGACTCTATCTTCTGAAGCAGGAGCTGTTGCTGAGTAGGATGTATTAGCACAGAGCAAGTCTAGATTTGTCATGCTGGCATATTCTCTAGGCTGGTTTTGCAGAGAAAGGTTGGGCTAGGTGATCTTTGAGGTCCCTTCTAACCTGGTATTCTATGATGAAAATACTGACATTTTCTTAATCTTAGTCAATGCACAGACTATGGAATGGGAATAGTTTGTGTATATTGCCAACTAAAAATACAGTGCAATTATCTGTGAGAAGATTATCCCCAATTTTAAAAATGTCAGAAAACAGCAAACTGCAGTAAATGAGCAGCTGTATATCGGCCAATAAGTACCAAAGTAAATGATCTATAACAGTTTATTCTAGTGGATTAATTGTTTTACCTTCTTGCTGGCTTTTTAAAAAATTCATTTGGATTACTTTAGTGCTGTTTCTTAGGATTGCCATTAACGCAACAGTAGCAGAGCTAGAAAATACATTTAGANAATACTGACATTTTCTTAATCTTAGTCAATGCACAGACTATGGAATGGGAATAGTTTGTGTATATTGCCAACTAAAAATACAGTGCAATTATCTGTGAGAAGATTATCCCCAATTTTAAAAATGTCAGAAAACAGCAAACTGCAGTAAATGAGCAGCTGTATATCGGCCAATAAGTACCAAAGTAAATGATCTATAACAGTTTATTCTAGTGGATTAATTGTTTTACCTTCTTGCTGGCTTTTTAAAAAATTCATTTGGATTACTTTAGTGCTGTTTCTTAGGATTGCCATTAACGCAACAGTAGCAGAGCTAGAAAATACATTTAGAGCAAGTTTTGCTCTGTTAAAAGAGCTAACTTTTCACATTTAAAATGTGAAAGTCAGATTTGTGAGCATATACAAAACTCTGCTACTTTATTGACATCTTTCTGTCCTGTGCTTACAGTCACACACCCGCACCCAGGCAATGCAGTGCTTCTTCTGCCTTTGCCGGACTGCAAGAGACATGGCGTGTTTGCTTTCCTAAGCGCACTACCCTGTTACTTCTGTAAACATGCTTGTGTACATAGGTGTGCACGTCTGTGCACACACACCCGCCCCTGCAGCATTGACACAGCTTTTCTATTTGCGATCAGTTATAAACGCCGGGATTACCTGGGCGATTGTTTTCTCCGAATGCCATAATGTAATCTCAGACCTAATACTCCAACAACCGTGCACTAATTAAAACTGCAATTATATTTTTGCTCAAACAAAACGACTTAATAAACATTATCACAAACTGTTTACCCTTCCCAAAAACAATTTATGCTCACTAATACAATTTCCCATTAAAACTGCTGCCAGGTAAATTAAAAACTCTTGAAATAGTAAGTAAGTGGGAAATTAATTCAACAGTTTAATCTAGAGCTAATAACAGTTGCAAGCTCAGAAAAAGATTGCTACAGCGGGGAGTTAATTAACAGCTTATTCCCCATTTGATAAAAGTAATCCACTCTAATTCCAGTGTAATTTACCTCAATGTAATATAAAACCACAAGCTGCTTCTGGTGCTAGTAATTATTAGCCTTGTCCTGTGGCCACATTGACAATAAAAGTCAGCAGTATCTTAATAAGAGGCAGTCTGCTAAATGCCCACAATTAAAGATGTAACATGAAATCCTGAACCTGCAACAATTACATATACTGTTAAACAGAGGTACAATTCCAACAGAAAGAAGCATGCCTAATTGCTGTCCCTAGTCCTGACAACCAGGTGTCCTTTCATAAACCCAGGTTGTGTGCTGCAGTAAGTTCAGATAAATGCACTAAGGAGACTCTAGGATACCAGTTGCAAACAGCTCTGCTGGTTGGTTCAACTCTGAGGCAGCCAGAGTGGATGCATTTTTATTATTTTCCCTGTTATGCAAATGAAATGCAAAGTTTGGAACGCTTGACCTGAAATACCATACCGGGATCATAAATTTAGTGTGGCTCTTTTGAACTTGGCTGTATTGAAATCTCTTTTCCTTTCTCTTTGTGGGGTTACAACCAAGGATCAGATTTTATACATTCATGCATACATATATATGCATGCAAACACACAAGCATACATACAGACATTCATTTACACAAATATATGAGAAATATGGTTTTTGTAACTTCTTTTTTGATCCCAGGGTAATATTTTGATTTGCTCTTGAGCAAGCATGACAGACTGTCACTGGGGAGCTCAAACTTTAAGTACTGGCGGGTTTTTTAGTTTGATTTTTGAATATCAGGTAGACTCCCTGGTCAGCTTGAACAATGCATTCTCAGCATTTTGCCATTGGCACCAACTTAAAGATGTCATAGTGAGCGTAAGGATAAGTTAGTAGACTGTAATCACAATTTAACTTAAGTGCATGAAATTAAATGATCTGTTTTGTCATATAAATGCTGATACTTGAAATAAAAAATGTATTATTTCACCCCATTGGTTATTAATAAGGAGTGAGTGGCTTTGATTTTCCTCTGTCACCTAAAACATTTGTTTACGATATTGATGTACTTGAGTAACTTCCATGTGGGGCTCTGATGGATTTCTCAGAAATAGGATGCCTGCTGGGGCATGCTCTACTGGGTAGCAATTGCTAACAAACAAATATGATGTCATAATTTTAAGGGTTTTCTAATTATTCTAAGCAGAGAAAGAATTAACTTTGAGGGCTTACTTTGTAAACACAAAGCACAGGTTCTAGGATTGTGTGCTTTAGTCATTATCAGTGTGTCAGAGCTGGTGACAAAGATGAAAACAGTGGCTGTAGTGA
This sequence comes from Agapornis roseicollis, assembly GCA_002631895.1. Classification (NCBI taxonomy): domain Eukaryota; kingdom Metazoa; phylum Chordata; class Aves; order Psittaciformes; family Psittacidae; genus Agapornis; species Agapornis roseicollis. The sequence continues at coordinate 7,548 of NDXB01015079.1, read as the reverse complement.
TCATTCAGTTGCAGATTCTTTCAACATACTCTTCAAGAAATCTGAATTTTCTTGGGTTAGAGCAGAAACAGAAAGAGGTTTAGAACTGAATTAATGCTATTAGCCTGTCTGAGATCTGGTAGGATACTCTTCATACCATCATTTTTATGCTGGTTAGCAAAGCCAGTGCACTTTTTTCTACATAAATATGGTTCTTTTTTAAAATATTAAGCTTTTGCCTACTTTGAGTCCTGATTTTCAGTTTGACAGAGTAATCAGTGCTTCAGTTCTTGGACAAGGAATGTTTTCCCAAGGAGAGCTGGGAAGTAAAACTGGAGGTTTTGTTTGTTTTGGTTTTTTTTTTGACTGCCAGGGTGTTCAGCACTGGAGCATCCAGTGGAGTGACATCTCCATCCTTGCAGATACTTGAAACCCATCTGGACACGGTCCTGGGCAATCTGCTCCTTTTGACCCCTTTCTGAAGTGAGGAGTTGGACTTAACATGATCTTCAGAGGTCCTTTCCAGCCTCAGCCGTTTAATGTGTTAAATGTCCTTAATCTAATGGCAATTTATTGTTTTAAGGTTTCTCCTTCAGGCTTTTACTATGAAATAAGACAAGGTAAGAGCTGTTAACTGAAAGAAACATAGGAGAGAGCAGGAGATTGAACATATGAAGTGATAGTGTTTTATTTCAGATAGCAATAGTAAGAACTCTTGGGAGAAACTGCTAGTGTCTGACTATAACAACACTTAAACTATGCTAACCCCTCCTACCTCATTTATTTATATACATGCTGACAATCAGGTCTGCCACAATTAAAATTAATTTACAATTCTGAGTTTGGAAGAATTTTTGTATTTTTGATGTTAAACAAAACCTCAGTAAAATAAATCATCTTGACTGTAAAGAATTTTACAGAAATAATCCATAATCTGTATTTTGTCTATACATAAAATCTCTAGTATGAGGGAAGTGATGCTTAAAATTCTGTAGGTCAAGGATGAAACCCACTCATTATGGATGCTCAGACTAGATAGACCTAGAAATGAATTAGCACACCTCATCAGGTGCTCATCCTTACTGATGCACCTCTGTGCTTTCATTGCAGTCACTCTGTCCACACTACCAGAGCCACAGCAGAGCCAGGGCAGATTTAGTGCAGCCCTAATGCAGCAGTTTGAGCTGAATTAAGAGGCAGGTTAGGGAAGTGCTCTGCAGTGTAGCTTGCCCTCAAGTGTTCTAATAGCCATATAAAGGTTTAGATATAAGTATGATTTCACAACTGATTAATGTGTATTTTTTATTTCATTGCATTTTACAATTTCAAGGAAGAAACATTGAAGAAATATCTGGAGAAAAATAGTTTGGTGTTCTTATTGCTTATTCTTCAAGTATATCTGTAAGGTTATTGTTATGAAAGGTTATGTATAAAGTAATACAGTATTCTTCAGGAGTGTGGCACTCTCACAGATTTAATAACTATTTAATATTTAACATTTCAACTGTGAGTCTGTGAGGATATAATCGTGGAGGACTGAGACTTGCAGGAGAGACTCAGGGTACTGCCTTGTGTGTCTCATGATGGATTGAATGAGGATGCTCTGCCCATGATGTGGGCACCATCTGTTGTGCGGAGATGACCAGAAGAAGTCTGTGTCCGCTTTAGAAATGCTGCAGTGTGGAAACCCCGCAGCCATCAGGGTTACAGGTTTTAAGCAACCCTCATTGCCTGTTACAAATGTACATTTCTAAAGAACAGATCCATTGGGAGAGGGCATATGCAACTAAAGCCAAGAGACCATTGGAATAATATTCTTAATTTTCAGTTTCACCAAAATATTTAAAAGCCAAATTAATGTAATTACTGAGTACAGTCTGTTTATAGCCACAGTACGTGAAAACAAAGTTATGCTGTGTTCCAAGGAGTTCACCATTTGCAGTGATTCTGACTTCCACAAGGAATTTCACACTCAGCGGGGTGAATTTGCAGTGCACGTGGCAGCCTGGGGACTGCACACATGAGTAAATAGACATATGTTTGAGGACTATACTTGCAATCTGTGTAGGCCTTTTCTGTAATCTGGGCTATAAAATTTCACCAAACTATTCCTATGTTAAGCCTGCAATTCTGACCAAACTTGATCAGTATCTGAGCAGCGTATCTGGTCACAGCTCAAAGATTAAAGTGCTGGAGTATTCATCCTATGCCCAGGTAAGTTGTCACAGTATTTATGTATTTGTGCTGTTAGAAGCTGACCTTTCTTTCCAATTTACATTAAACTTTCTGCCTATTGCTGCAAATTCATTGAACTTTATTTCCATGGCCAAGTGCATGCCGTTTTTCTTTCACCTGTTACTTTTTTTCCCTTGCTTGACCCTGAATTCAATGAGGTTGTAAGCAGATGTACCTAGTGACTGGAAAGGTGCGGGTCCTGACATAGGAAGAGGTACCAAATGAGTAATGTTGGTAACAAAAGGTGATGTGGAGTACAGCTACAAGCAGTGGGGCAGGTGTTGGGATTGGCCCTGGGAAGGATGATTTCAAAGCTCTATATTCAGGGAATAGTTCCATGGTACAGTTCATGATTTATATACAATTCAAACTCATGTTTACAGTCATATAACTTGTTAGCACATTTTTAGCAAGTAATTTATTTTCTTCTACCCAGTTTGTATGGCCTTTCAGACAACTTCCATTATGCTAATGTAATTAATACGCATTCTAAAAAGAAGGATTAGGGCAGTTTATTTCAGGAGTGTCTCCTTTGCTTTTTTAGGTTTTTTTTCTCCCATGCTGACACTCAACATTTCACAACTCATGCTAAAAGAACCTGCTTTTCTGCAATTCTTTCTGGCATGGAAAGGCTTTCCTGTATTTCTCTGCCTCATTGACTCTCCATCTCATTTAAAAATCTTTGCTGAAAATACATCTTTTTCCCCTTGCATGACCCTCATAATTTTTATCTCTCTCTGCTGTTATTTTAGTACGTAATTTTACTTTTAAACTAGCTGATGGCCATTCATTTGAGAAAGGGTAATCAATAAATTATGTGCTGATTGTGGATATTCTTCATCATATTTTTGTATTTCATTGTCCAGACTGTAACAGTTGATATATATTTTTGTTGTACTTTTTCACCTTCTTTAGGGTATCATTATTCTTGGCTTTTAATAATTGAAAGAAAATTCAATCTTTCTCCATCATGAAAAAGAGAGAATGAAGGAATGAATCTCTACCTGCTAAATATCATTTATATCAGTTAATGGCCTTACTGAGGAAGCAGAAGCTTGACCAAACTTGACATGGGTTGAACATTGAAAGTTAATGTTTTCCTGAATAATTTTTAGTTCATGCTACTAAATCATCAGCCAGCAGCTTCTAGAGGTAGTAAACCTCTGTGAAAAACTGACCAAGAATTTCTGAAGCATTTGTTCTATGAAAACAAACTTTTTTTGGGGGAACTTATGTGGCAGCTTTAATACTCTTTCTTCTTTCTTTTAAGAGAAGTGTTTAAGATCAACCTTGGTCCTTTCCCCAAGGTGTGAAGGGAGTTCTGCATCCTTCAGAATAACTTCAGGCTAACCAGGATTTGAGTGTGCAAACTTGGCTAGGCAAGTTTTGGCTTCATGACTGTGCTCTCCCATTGGGACAGTTTTGCATAAAGAGAAGCAGATGTCTGTGGGAAGCCTCCTGACCCAGAGGGTGTAGAATAAGTAGCTCCAAAGGCAGCTTAAACAGGAGAGGGGTGGGAGATGATGGCGTAGCACAGCATCATGCTGCTGCCCAGGTTTTGAGATCCTTTGTATGTCTGCAGGGGCAGCCATCATTGGTGAACTCCTTCTATGTTGGGCAGTCTTGCTTCTTGCCCAAGGTGGATTTTGTCTGTGACAGAATCTGGTTTTGACTGATAAAAACTTAATCCAAATGTTCTTAAACAGGGTCTGACATAATTTTGTGTGGCTTTCGTTTTTTTCTTGTAAAGAGAGTACCAGTAACTGCAGTTACAATTTATAAATAATTGTAAGTTTTCAGGAGTGAAGTTCACAGAAATAAAATTCCACCTACAGTAAATACGCTGTTCTGACAACACAGAGGTGTGGGTATGGGTGCAGGTATTTAGGCATAAATAATACCATCTTCTACTCTCAGATGTAAGCAGTTATTTCTTGTAGGTTAGTCTGTGGTCTCACTACGTGCTCATTAAGGGGGAAAAATAGGACAACAGGACTAAGCAACTTCTGGTCAGCTTTTCTGCCCATGAAACTCCATATTTAGCATTTCTGTCAGCAGCTCTATTTCCTCTAAAAATATGATTGGAACACGTATGATGAGAAAAGTTAGTCATAATGCTGAGCTATGTATTTTTTATTTAATCTTAAATATCTGGTTATAGTAGGTACCACCTGGGTTACTTTCTCAGCTCTCAAGAATGTTTGGTGCTGCTTTGTCTTTATGCTATCACTTAATAACTAAATTCTGATACGTAAAAAAACAGTAACGTATTCTTAGGTCATCTCAATGCGTGAATTCAATCTCGTAAAGATTTTCATTATCATTTGAGGGATGAGATGGACATCTTATTCATTTGCTCATAGAGATTCTAGCTGCTGACCCATTCATCAAATGCACAAGTCCAGGCCAACAGGAATGATCTCTCCAAGAAAGATAAAGAGCAGAAATTTCAAATGAAAGAAAGATAAAGAGCAGAAATTTCTTTGTACCAACTCACATCATATGCCGTCACTTGTAATTGGTGTTATCTAGCTTGGCATCTGCCACTGTGTCTGAGCACTGTATGCTATGAGAGCAGCTGGGGGAAAAGGGGTAAATAGGAGCCACAGATTTTATAAAATAAGGAGAACTCGATTTCCCAAGTGTTTCATGTGTTGTTAAGGGAGTGCTGGGATATTATTTAGAAGCTTTTCAATTATTTCAATCTGGCCATATCTGAAAAAAAGATCAAGCAGTAACATATTATTGGCAAGGGAATGTCATCAGTCAGCCAAAAACAAACACAAAGGGAGACTACCTTGCAATCTGAAATTGCTGATTGAACTTTCTGTGAAGCCAACAGCAAAAATATGGGTATTTTATTTCTTACTTTTGGTAAACAGCTTAATTAATTAATATCTCATTGGCTAATGCTCTGCCTGCAGCATTGCAAATGAATGTTTTCATGTTTGACTGTTGGAGCTCTCAAAACTTTGAAGCTGACACCTCAATTTTGTAAATGTAAACCAGCAAGAACTTAGTATGGTACATTTTCAAACCCCTTAGCAAATTAAAAAGGCAGCTCTTACAGCCATAAACATTAATTACTAACTTTGAAATGCACTCACCAGTAAATTATATCTTGAAACCTGTAAGTGTATCTGGGGTACTTCTAGTCATGCCAGATGATTTGGTAACAAATAATCAGCACCAGTCTATTTGGGCCAGAAATTTTTGCTATGAAAGACTGCTGCCTAAAGCTCAGTTTCCTGGTTAAACAACAGGTATCATAGTGCAGTTTGCTGGACAGCATGAAAAACTCTGTCTTAGTTCACCCCTCTAGTAGAATTCCAATAAAAATTTAGTAAGGGATATCTCGGGAGTGAGCAATGCTGTGCTGCAGGTAACATTTGCAGATGCGCAGCATTCCTGAGCTCTGGTTCATTATGATTATTTATTTAGTTACTGTTTTCAAAATCTGTTACAACTTTCATTGTGAGTTTGTTTGTTTCTTTTTTACCAGTATTAACATGAGAAACCCTGATCAAATGGCTTTCAATTCTAGGAGAGTGGGGGTAAGCAAGGAAAAGAAAATGGGTTCCTCTAACTGCAACAGTGCTGCTCTCAGGACTTAGTTCTAACTATCCTGAAGTCTCTTCAACTTGGTAATAAGACTGTTTGCAAACTCCTGAAAGTGGATAGCCAAAATATTTATTTTAATGTGCATTTTTATTAAACTAGACAGCATTATTACTGCCACAGATTACAGACTTGTAATGTGTCTTTAATATTGTTATTAGATGTTAATGTCTTAGGATAGTGCTCTGAAGATGAAATACTTCTCATTTGCTTTTCCCCATGATGAATACTAATGTGTCAGGGGACAGTAGACATCTTTGCCTTCTCTTCTGTTTGGCCAAATAGGAAAGACAAGAACGGAAGACAACAATTAGTCATCTGTGAGGGAATGCAACTGGAAGTTGTGAGTAAAGCCAGTTGAAATCCAGTTGTACAGATCTGTCTCTCCTTTTTCTGTTTTTACTAAATAGAATAAGAACTGGCAGTAGGTTGTCAGTTTCCAAGATTTCTGGTGGGAATTATTTGTAATAGATTTGTTATTTTTGCAGTGGTTTACTGTACTGTTTCATCTCATTATTGGTGGGGTTATGCTCATCATATCATGAGCTCTTTCAGGAAGGGCAAAATAACTAATTTGCTGGAGAGAGTTTGTTTTCTGCACTCAGAACCAGAGACTAAGTATTTTTGCTCTAGAACAAAAGCATTTCATCTTCAGGACAAAAGTAAATGATGGTCTCTTCAGTAAATCTGGGTACCTATCACAGGAGTAACAGACAGAACAAAATTAGTTTTATTGGTATGTATGTAGGATTGTGTCTGTTCACCTGTGATTAAAATTGTTCAGGATAGGTTTTGTCCAAGTTAGGAGCCAGCATTTAGTTATCAGAACTTGTTCACTCTTTGAATCCACAGTGGAGTACCTTAAATATAGTTTGTAGTAATCAGCAGGGCCCCATGTTAAAGTTGTTACAGATTGAGCAGTTGACGTCATCTGCCTGGACTTGTGCAAAGCGTTAGACACACTGCCCCACACGACATCCTTGTCTCTAAATTGGAGAGACATCAATTTGATGGGTGGACCACTCGGTGGATAAAGAATTGGTTGGATGGCTGCATGCAAAGAGTTGTGGTCAATGGCTCGGTGTCCGGCTGGAGGCCAGTGATGAATGATGTCCCTCAGGGATCGGTGTTGGGACCGGTCTTGTTTAACATCTTTGTTGCTGACATGGACAGTGGGATTGAGTGCACCCTCAGCAAGTTTGCCAATGACACCAGGCTGTGTGGTTCGGTGGATACGCTGGAGGGAAGGAATGCCATCCAGAGGGACCTTGACATGCTTGTGAGGTGGGCTGATGCCAGCCTCATGAAGTTTAACCACGCAAGGTTAACCAGTGCGAGGTCCTCCACCTGGGTGGGAGCAATCCCAGGCACAGCTACAGGTTGGGCAAAGAGGAGATTCAGAGCAGCCCTGCGGAGAAGGACTTGGTTGTGGTGGTTGATGAGAACATGAACATGAGCCGACTGCAGTGTGCGCTTGCAGCCCAGAAAGCCAAGCTTATCCTGGGCTGCATCCAAAGGAGTGTGACCAGCAGGTCAAAGGAGGTGATCCTGCCCCTCTACTCTGCTCTCGGGAGACCTCACCTGGAGTATTGTGTGCAGTTCTGGTGTCCTCAACATAGGAAGGACATGGGGCTGTTGGAACAAGCGCAGAGGAGGGCCACGAAGATGACTGGGGGACTGGAGCATCCCCATACGAAGACAGGCTGGGAAAGTTGG
>NDXB01015077.1:79776-91000 GCA_002631895.1 Agapornis roseicollis | reverse complement strand
GTTGGTGTGAGGGGGGGGAAAAAAAAGAAGGTGGGGGGGGGGGGGGGCGAGGGGAAAGAGAAATACCTTAATTTCTTTTTTAATTTGAGCTTTTCTCTAACAAACAGCTACTGTTTCCTTATTTTAGATCACGTAGGTCAGTTACACACATGCCCCACTTTTTAACTATTTCCCATCTGCTGTTCTCTTACAGCATCATCTGGGAGCTGAGCAAACTTAGCATAACGCAAACCCAATGGCACCAGGGCTGCATTAGCCTTGATGCATCTGCCAGCATCCATTGTCTTTGGTGATATACATGAGTAGATGTGCCCTTGCAGGTAAACTTGGGCTGAAAAAAACCTAGAAAGGAAAAAAGGGGTTTCATATGAAAGCCCCGACTTCTGTAAAAAGATACTTGAAGGGGCAATAAAACAAAATGCATTGCAAACACTGCATAAATGAAATACTTAATTTTTTAACACAGATGTGAGACAGAAATCTGACCCTATGTGCCCCAGCCCTGATGTGCTGGGGTAGTGCATCCATGCACTAACTATGCAACTCCAGTGATTTTCTGTTCATATTGTCTGAAAAGAAGCAGTTATGAAGATATCTAAATAAGCCCTTTCCTGGCAGATCCAGGCTGCCCAGACACGCATAAGGAAAGAAAATGAGTTATGAATGCTGAAAAATCTTTGTACTAAGTAGATGGGCTTTCACTGTGTTGTACCACACTGTGCTGCACTGCAGGTGAAAAGAACATCAACAGGGCCACAGCATCCTATCAACAAAGTAAGTTTATTCTTCAAATAAACAGCTAATAAGAACTATTCAAAGATCAGATTTGGAAACTAAGTCGCTTATTCATAAACTTATTTATCCATTCAACTTCATTTTACATGCTTCACTTTGAAGTCTCAGGTGAAGTTGCTGTGTTTAGAAGAGTGAAGTTGTACCTCATTTTGGACCTGTCTACTAAAACAAAGAAAAGCAGGTATGTAAATTTCTAGTGAATCCAAGTGTCCCATTAGGAGTTCAATTATATTCTGAAATTATGTCTTAATTGGTTTGCTCACAGATGAGCTGTACAGCTAACCAAAAACCTACTACCATATAATCATCACTAAATTTTAGATATTACGACACATTAAATTAACAACTGATAATGAGTGGGAATATTAGCTCTATTTCCGTATCAGAAAAAAATCCTTCTCACATTATCTAGAGTGTTTTTTATAATTAGTTTTGAAATAGAAAATATAAAACACAAACAAAACTCTCCTGAATACCTAATGTGCATTTTGCTCAAAACTTTACACATTCAAAATAAATGGCACAAGTACAGAGCACATTGGATTTGTGTCTCTAAAATTTAATTACAAAGAAGCCACATTTCTAAACTTGCAGAAATTGCCAAAAGACTGACACTTTTTTCTTCTGTGGAAAATGAACTAAGAACTCACGCTCTTGGAACTTAACAAGGAAGAAAAGAAATGGAGCTCTTTTAAATTTAGCTGATTTTTCACATCAGTAGGATAAATAAATTTACTGAAAAAAGATGAAACTTGAACTGTGGTCTTGAACTCCTAAACTTCAGTTGTTATTCAATTTTGGTTACTCTGAGGCAAAAACCTAACTTCTTACATACAAAAAAAAATGCATTATATAGATTATTTTATGTACCTTTGCTGTCTGAAGGGAATGGATTTCAAAGATCTTGTCTGTAAGTGATATATTCTTCAATATTTATGCCTCCAATGACCACCATCGTCAACAAAAATCTGAAAAAAACCACAAAGCATACATAAACCAGGTTAGTTCCAACTAGACTGAGGATTTTTTTTTAAATATATATTAAATAAAGAAGGCACAATGCAAAATTGTGCATAAATTAAACTAATTTATTAGTTCCTGTTAAAACAAACAGACAAGCACCAGAGCGATTACATGGGAAGGCATTTATCTACTTAAGGCATATAACAATTCCTTGGCATTAGTATATTTATGATTAAATATACCAAACTTGGGAAATTCAGTTATCACACCAAAATAACAACAGCATTAATCTTTCCTGGAGTTAAAGATGAGAAAAGACAAAATCACAAATAAGTATTAAAATGTGTTACATTATTAACACTAATTATAAAAAGTTAACTCCTCCTAAACTTTGAGAAGACAACTGAGAATCATAGATTCACAGAATAGTTAGAGTTGGAAGGGACCTTAAGATCATCTAGTTCCAACACCCCTGCCATAAGCAGGGACACCTCACACTAAACCATGCCACCCAAGGCTCTGTCCAACCTAACCTTGAACACTGCCAGGGATGGAGCACTCACAACTTCCCTGGGCAACCCATTCCAGTGCCTCACCACCCTCACAGGAAAGAATTTCTTCCTTATATCCAATCTAAACCTCTCCTGCTTAATTTTAACCCGTTACCCCTTGTCCTGTCACTACAGTCCCTAATGATGAGCCCTTCCCCAGCATCCCTACAGGCCCCCTTCAGATACTGGAAGACTGCTATGAGGTCTCCACACAGCCTTCTCCAGGCTGAACAGCCCCAACTTTCCCAGCCTGTCTTCCTATGGGAGATGCTCCAGTCCCCTGATCATCCTCGTGGCCCTCCTCTGGACTTGTTCCAACAGCTCCATGTCCTTTTTTATACTGAGGACACCAGAACTGCACACAATACTCCAGGTGAGGTCTCACGAGAGCAGAGCAGTGTAGAAGGGCAGGATCACCTCCTTCGACTTGCTGGTTACGCTCCTTTTGATGCAGCCCAGGATACGGTTGGCCTTCTGGGATGCGAGTGCACACTGAAGCTGGCTCATGTTCATTTTCTCATCGACCACCACCCCCAAGTCCCTCTGCGCAGGGCTGCTCTCAATCTCTTCTCTGCCCAACCTGTAGCTGTGCCTGGGATTGCTCTGACCCAGGTGTAGGACCTTGCACTTGGCATGGTTAAAACTTCATGAGGTGGGCATCAGCCCACCTCACAAGTGTGTCAAGGTCCCTCTGGATGGTATCCCTTCCCTCCAACATATCAACCTGTCCTGGGTTCAGCAGTAGCAGTCATTTTTTCTCCTTCTTAGTAGCTGGTGTACTGCTGTGTTTTTGACTTTCAGCCTGGGAACAGCACTGATAACACTGACGTTTTTAGTTGCTCCTCAGTAATGTTTAGTCTGACCAAGGACTTTCTGAGTCTCATGCTCTGCCAGGGAGGAAGGAAGCTGGGAGGAAGCAGGAACAGGACAACTGACCCAAACTGGCCAAAGAGGTATTCCATACCACAGCACGTCTTGGCCAGTGTATTAACTGGAGGCAGTTACCCAGAAGGGCTAGATCACTGCTTGGGTTGGGTATCAGTCGGCAGGTGGTGAGTGGTTGTATTTTCTTCCCTTTTATTTTCCTTATCATTATTATTACTGGTGGTAGCAGCTGTGGTTTGTGTTATACCTTAGTTACTGGACTGCTCTTATCTCAAGCCATGGGAGTTACACTCTTTTGATTCTCCTCCCCATCCCTTCAGGAGCTGGGGGGGAGGAAGAAGGGGAAGTGAGTGAGTGGCTGCATGGTTCTGAGTTACTGGCTGGGCTTAAACCACGATACAACTGAACCACACAGCTTGGTGTCATCAGCAAACTTGCTGAGGGTGCACTCAATCCCACTGTCCATGTCAGCGACAAAGATGTTGAACAAGACCGGTCCCAACACCAATCCCTGAGGAACATCACTTGTTACTGGCCTCCAGCTGGACACTGAGCCATTGACCACAACTTTTTGCATGTGGCCATCCAGCCAGTTCTTTATCCACCGCGTGGTCCACCTATCAAATTGATGTCTCTCCAATTTAGAGACAAGGATGTCGTGTGGGACAGTGTCAAACACTTTGCACATGTCTAAGTAGCTTTAAGACAACACCACTAAAATTCCAGTTATGGTTTAAAAAACCCTACAGTGTTCAAAGGATAACTGTATAGTATCATTTATTAGTGCTGTTTTCATATTTTAGGACTGTAACTATGAAAAGTTGAAGTTAAAGAAATAAAATTACTATGCTTATGGTAAGGTCAACATTGATGAACTGGTCTATGTATGTGCTTCCCTTGGTTGTATGGCTTTTTTTTTTGTAGGGTTTTGTTTGTTTGTTTGTTTGTCAACTTTTTTCATTGAAAGCGAAACTACTTGTCTACTACAACCATGATAAAATTTCCATGGAGTACATGAAATTGCCAGGGACTTTCTGAGAACATCTGGTCTACCTGCTTGCTCAAGCAGGGCAACCTAGAGCTGGTGGCTCAGGCCTGTATCAAGTTACACTCTGAACATCTCCACAGCCTCTCTGTCAACCTGGTCCAGTGATCAAGCACCTGTCCCAGTGAAAAGGTGTTTCCCGATGTTCAGAATGTCCTGACATACTCTGCTCTGGACAATGTTTCCTTAATGAAGGAACTTCAACCATAGCTGTGCAACATGAGACAGAAAGTTTGCTAGCAGGCTTAAGTCAGTATAATGAACTCTTCTATACATGCTCAATGGTCCTACTGGTACCTACACAACCTAACACATGCTGGAATGCTTTTGAAACCTTTCATTGAGCAACAGATGCAATTAACAAGAGGACTAATCAAGTCAAAAAGCTTTCATCTTGTAATGATTTACTCCTCAGCTGTTTCCACGTGGTTTAGTCTTTTGCAGAAGGAATCCAACTCTATGCAAAAGAAAACCTTTTACTGAGTCCTGATAGTTGCAACCACAGCAGCAATCCAACTGGGGTTAACATAAGCAACTAATTCATTTTGAATATACATAAAAAATAAAAAAAATAAAAAAAATAGAATCTGTGATTTTTCTCTTAACTCATTTATTTATCCACAGGACCGGGTCACTTGATTGTCAGCAGCCAAGACACACGTGGAAAGGTGATCAGAGCAGCAGATAACTTATCAGGCTCTGTGGACAATTTATTGCTGTTTAAAGCCATGATAGTTGAACACCTTTAACAGGAAAATGATCAAGTTCTTTGCAGTTTGCCTATAACACAGAAAGTTATTTCATCTCAGCTTTATTATAATGCTCTATCTGAATTGCCCATGTTTGCTTCTTAAGGCAAATTAAATGCCCCAACATCCTCCAAATAAACATCCTTCAAATCAACTTCTTCCACAAAAAGAGCAGCTTAATGAATACTTGAATGGATACCCTCCGCTCTTTCTAGTGCTTCCAAAAATTAAAAACCTTTGTAAAACCAGTAACTGCCAGATCAGCCTCTGAAATAAAACTGCACAGGCTATACCACGATTATGCTCTCTTTTTCTAATGAAAAATTTAAAAAGAAATTGGATGTACACTGTGCCTTGATGCTTGCCAGACTGCAAGCTGGTGGACTGATACGGCAAAAAATTTCCCGATACAAAATGAAGCTATTAACATATAAAAAAACTTGCTCTGCAGGGACTGAAAGTGATGCTGGCCCAGCAGACTGTCACTACATTTTCAGATAAGGGTCAAGACAGTGTTGAGGGTCAGGAAAGGTATGTGTTTCAGATAATGTAAGACTGATGTAATACCTTGAAGTGCAGAGAAGTAGTCTGTGAAACAAACAGGTGAACAAGTTCTGCTGATAAGCTGTTCAAAGTCACTAACCAGCCCAATCTAAGATACCAAGTATTACTGCAGTAAGGCATGCCAATATCAACATTCAACCCAAAACATTACCTTTAATTCAACAGATCTCCATCTTGTGCTGTCATGCCATACGGCTCTTTCATTAGCTATACCTGGCCTTGGCTGTACTTGTTTTATATGCCAAACCAATAAAGTCAGAGGAATAAACTGGTACAGAAAGCAAAACAGAATCCATCAACACATTTGTTTAATAAGTTCAGTGTGGAAGATGCTTATCAGTGACTATACACCAGAAAGCACACAAACTGAAGATGATCTGAGAACTGCAGCCCAAAGAAGGGAAAACACATAATAAGGATCAACTACAGGGAAAGAAATGAAACATTTCATCATGCCATTTTAAACAACTATTCCTCAAAATGGTTTAGAATTTGTGACTTTTTTTCCCTAAAAACTTCACGCATGGAGTACAGTGTTGAGGCTATCATCTGCCCTTCAAACTTCACATTCAATTTTATTAAGAAGTTGATTCATACCCAAATCTCCCCATATTTTTTTAAGTGCCACTGAAATTCTTTTTTGCCTGACAAGTCAATCCTTCTCACTTTTGTGTCAAGACATTATTTTCTTTTTTTTTTTTTTTTGTTGGTACTGAACCACACAACCAAAATCCAGATATCTAAATTCTGCTCCCACTGAAAATGTTACTTCTGATCAAATGTCATCATGTTTCTCTCATACATAACAACTGCAATAATTGTAAGGGTATCATTAATATTGTTCTCAAAACCTTTAAGCCTTCTCTGAGGAGTCTGAGCCTTGCATCACAGAGAAAAAGCTTCTTCTGTGTTTCAGGGGAACCTTCAAAATCTTTGGGGCCTGTTCAATTTTGCTGAATGACACCCAAATGTTTTGTTATTTTTTTCTTCATATGATTTTATGATCATCATCCTAACAGCCAGAAGGAGTCACTATGATCTCATCTTCAATTAATGTGAATTTACCAATGAAATGATAACATTTTTTAATACCACATTATCTTATTTACAGTACCTTCCTGTATCTCATTTGAGACTGCTATCAGAAAAAAAAGGACACAGTACTAGACTACAGTTACACAGTACTAGAAATAAAGGGACAGTAAACCCTGGACATATTCTGTCTTTAAGATAGCCTATATTTGTGAGAATCACAAAACTGCTTGGGTTGGAAGGGACTGTTAAAGCTCATCCAGTTCCAACCCCCCTGCCATGGGCAGGGACAGCTTCCACTATACCAGGTTGCTCAAAGCCCTGTCCAACCTGGCCTTGAACACTGCCAGGGATTGTGCCAGTGCCTCACCAGCCTTACAGGGAAGAACTTTTTCCTCATATCTAATCTAAATCTTCCCTCTGCCAGTTTCAACTCATTCTCCTTTGTCCTGTCCCTACCTGCCTACGTAAAACGCTCCTCTCCATGTTTGTTTTTGGCCCCTTTATGTACTGGAAGCTGCTCTAACATTTTGATAGTCTTTTTCTTCTCTGGGCTGAAAAATCCCAGTTCTCTCAGCCTGTCTCCATAGAAGAGGTGGTCTAGCCCTTGGAGCATCTTTGTGGCATCCCCTGGACTTGCCCCAGCAGGTCCACGTCCTTCATATTTTGGGGACCCCAGAGCTGGATGCAGCACTGTGAGGGGGGAGTCTCATGAGAGCAGAGCTGAGGGGAAGAATCTTGTCCCTTGACCTGCTGGTCATTCTGCTGGTGATGTACCCCAGGGCACGGCTGGTTTTGTGGGCTGCATTCACACACTGCTGGGCCATACTGAGTTTCTTGACAATCAACATTCCCAAGTACATCTCTTCAGTGCTGCTCTCAGTCCACTCTGTGCCCAGCCTGTATGTGCAGTTGGGAATGCCCCAGTGTATGTGCAGGCCCAGCTCTCAAGCCTATCACTGAACTAGAATGACAGTAGGATTTAGCAATAAAGAGGAAAAATATATTATGCTTTAAGATTATTCTAGCAAAAGCATTAATCCCTTAAGCTCTCAGTCAGCTCCTCATCTATCCCCAGGCACAGCTCCATGCACTCCAGCTCATCACTGACAGAGCATAACACTCCTTCCCTGTCTTCCCTGCTTGTCCTTCCTGAAGAGCCTGTATCCTTCCATTCCAACACTCCAATCATGGGAGCCATCCCACCACTTCTTTGTGATGCCAATAAGATCATAGCCCTGCAGGTGTGTGCAGATCTCTAACTCCTCTTGTTCATTCCTCATGCTATGAATAATTCATGAAGGCATTTTAGTTGGGCCCTAATGAAGCCAACTTACTGGTTGGGGCTGGAATTCCTTTGTACAGTGTGTCAGATGCTCTCTTTTTTTTAAATTATTATATCTTAAAAAAAAAAATAAAATTCTCTAGCACCTTGGTTTGAATGTTTTTCCTCTAAATATCCTGGAGTATGAGGAGTTGGTTCTACAAGATTCTGCATCTTAGTCTGGTGCCAACCCACAAAACATATGTCTCTGCTCAAATGTAAGATTCTGTTTTGATTTTTTTTGTATTTTCTTCCTGGACTGGGGACAAAACATTTATTTAGATACAACTCAACATTTAGTACATTCTAAGATACAAAACTTTCCAAATCCCAAATATCTTCTCATTAGTTTACTCCTGAACAGCAATTTTGAAGAAGCTAAGCTGTCTGAACACATGACAACAATCAATGTAAATGCTAAAAAAAAATCACTGGGAAAAAATTAATAAAATTGGTTTTGGACACTATATTTTTTCTTTTACTCATGGTTGCTACTAAGTCTTAAAACCAGTAGGTTTATGTTTAACCTAAATATTATATTGTATAGCTATGTGAAAACATCAATGCATTTTTCTAATGTCATTAGCTTTCCATTTGTTCCCACGGTAAATAGCTCTTTTGCTCTATTTCTGCATTATCTGGGATAAGGTAGATTTTCCACTATTACTGACACAATGGCACAGAGTATTACTAAAACATTATACAAAAATAATTCAAATGCAGAAAATGATACTGCTCACACCACCCTGACCCCATGACTGCACTTCTTTACATGAATCTCTGGGCTGACCCAAAGTGCTGACAGTGAAACCTGGCTGTTCCATCAGTCGTGGTGTCTGTACCCACACCACACTGGGGGTTTGCTGTTAATAAGAATATCACAAATGCAAACAGAAGACAGTCTAACCTCAGGAATTAAATATTTGCATTAGTTTCAGCGAATCAGCTTCCTGAAAGAGCCAACTTCTACACAAGCATAAATCAAAAGTAATTTGGATGAAGTTACATGTGCTACTTTAAATCACATAGGTGAAAAAAAACATGCCTGAGCTTCATAAAGATGTTGAGGTATTAAAAGAAACCCATTAGCTTGGACAGGTGCAGAATCTCAGCCCATTTTCTTTTAGATAAGGGAATATATAAGGGGCACTGCCACAGAAATACTACAAAGCCTTTGCAATCTCCGTCAGTCTTTTGCCTTTGGGAAGTATGTTTCTTAGTTGTGAGAGAAAAACCCAAACAAAAAAACTTAAAGTCCTGTGATGATTATTTCACACTGAAATAAACGCACACAGAAAACTTTGTGCACAGAAATATCTGCACAGAGCTACAGAGGGTAACAAAGTCTTTTCTAGACTAGTTTTTTAGTAGCAAATGTGAAGAGCTAGATTTGAAAAACACTGAAGAGATCTCAGTTTCCTAGCTTTTTATTTTTTACACCTGATGTGCGTGGTGGAAGAGAAAGAAAGCAACAGGAATAAGCACTGCACAAAAAACGTTGCTGTCCTTAACAAGGTTACATTCTCCTCTGATTTTAGAATCCAACAGATGATTCAAAACAGTTGCAAAGGCTACTACTGAAGAAGAACTAGAAGGAAAACATGCACTTTCTTTTTTTGTTCCCCAATAATACAGAAAAGGCAACGACAGTATTTTTTTAATTAATAGTTTTAAGCAAGAAATAAATAAAGCAGGTCTGTCTTGCTTTCGTCAGAGACAAGCAATCAAAAACTCACGAGATTGCACGACAGCTGACTCTGCTCCATTATTGTTCTAAGAAAGAATTTTATCCTGCTTTTAACTTTTATTTACCATTTTACTGACACCAATGTAACTGAACTTTCTGATTAGAATTATGGAAAAAAAAGAAAAAAGACATTTTAGCTAAACGTGCAAAAGCCTCACTAATTTTATCACCAGTGAGCTGGTGAAGGCAAGTCTTTGCAGATCTCAAGTTGTATCCAGCAGCACTTGGGATTAGGATCACTAACAAAACATCCCTGACTTTATTTTTTTATACAGACAAAATCCCAGTAATATTAAAAGTTCTGAGTAACAAAAAAGTGTTTCTGGAAGAAAAAAACACAACCCCAACACCAGGCCTCAATGAGACAAAAAGTACATTTTAAAGAAATTCCATTTCTCTCCCAAACATGAATATCTACATTTCCTTCCTTTCTAGGTTACTTTTAAACACTTTTTTTAGCAGCTAATCTGTCTTTAAAGCTGAACAGCGTAACTTCTACAATTAGCTAAAGCAAAATTCTCCATGGAGATTGTGTAATGTGCAACCATCTGGAAGTGTTCAAGGCCAGGTTGGATGGAGCTTTGAGCAACCTGTCTAGGGAAAGGTGTCCCTGCCTGTGGCAGGGGGTCTGGAATTAAATGGTATAAGTCCCCTCCAACCCAACCCTTTCTGTGATAGTATCCCTGGGATCATCATATGATTTCAAGCTGTACGTCCCAGCTAGCTAAAGCTATACTTCAGCTATACATTATATAAGGGGTAGGACAAGCAAAGAGAACCACTTCTCCAGCCCCCTTATCAACCCAACCACTGAGGGAGTAAAGCTTCCCTCACTGCAGTCCCTACTATGCATTCTGCCACATCATTCACAAACATAAACATCGCATCTAGACTTTTCTTTCCTAGTCTCACTTATTCAGTACTACCTTAACAGCAAAGCTTGCTCTTTAAGCTGGAGCATTTTACATGAGTACAGAAATTATGACTCATTCAACTGAGTATGCAGAAGCTTTTGCATTGATTTATTTCACATCTCATCTGGTCTTTGAGTCAGGCTGCCCAACCAGTATCTATACCTTCCCTAGCCAGAGGAAGATGGAGAACATAGGGTTTGAACTCTTAGTTCAGGAGAGGAATGACAAACCAGGAAACTCTGACACCTTGTGTGGGAAGAGGAGGAAGATTGCAGGCACACCAGAGCTGAGACTGGGAACCAGGAGTTACTATGGACAACAATGGGCAAAGCCTTGCCCTGCTATGAGCAGCCCAAAAGTTTAAGATGACGGGAAGAATCCATTCATGTAAGTTAAACAGGGGAAATGTGGGGAAATGTAAGCTCCATGCTGATCTAAGACAATTACTATCCACAGCAAACTAGGGTTTACTAAATATATACTTCCTTTGTAGTTAAGCAACTGCTGTCAAAGTAATGAGATTTACTCACATTTCACCCAACTACTCTTTTGAATTCTGACTAATTAAAATAGCTACTAAATGACCAACCACATAAATGTCTCCTTTCAAAGATGCCACATCATCAGACTTGAAAAATCTTGGGCTAAAAAAAAA
>NDXB01015077.1:68116-79637 GCA_002631895.1 Agapornis roseicollis | reverse complement strand
AAAAAAAAAAAAAAAAAAAAAAAAAAAAAAGGATGTTTTTGACCTTTTAAAGATTTCCATGCACAAAAGAAAATACTTAGCGTCTATACTGCCATTCATCCAAACATCTTACGTGGCTAAAAATATACTCTCAGATGTAATTCATTTCCCAACATGACCGAGTTCTTACTTCACTAACAGAAAACTGTGGCACAGTGATTTTTAGTGACCTTCTCAAGCCCTTGGTATGTTGGCAACACAGCTGGAAACAAAATACAAAATTTCTGTCAACTGTAATGGCTACAGCACTGAAAAGATAGCTGAAATTCTTCTGAAAATGTGAAGATTTGTAAATAAGGAAAAATGAATGAAAGGATTAGAATTGCTACCTATTGTACTAAAGAACGAAAACACGTTTATGCAATTGTCCAAGTATCATGGTGTTCTATACCACAATGTCCTTCCTCTGCTGTTTAGACTGCACCAAAAGTATGCAGCTCCAATCTGTAGCAGTTGCTATCACCCTAACAGCATTTTGTAGTTCCACAGCAGTCTATGTCTATAACAAAACTGTAGAGAACTGATGTCCTGGCAAACACAGAACTAAAGACTGAAAGAGCTGCATTACAGAACTGTAGATGCAAAGCTTTAATTTCTGAATGACTGTTTGCTATCAGTACTTGCGTTTAAAACCTGTAAAGATTCTATAAGTTGGACTACAATTCTATTTTTGGTTGATTTTAAGAAAAACGGTGTACTGACATTTACTGTTATAAAATAGTTAGTGCTCTTGTGCTTTCAAACACTGAATACCAGAAATCATGATACTGTATCAGAATTGAAATGAGGACGTTACACAGCAGATAAAACACTGACATCTCTTCAGAGACTTTTTTTTTTAAAAAAAAAACCAAACAAACAAGAAATGGAAAAGATGGCAGTGCTGAGCCTCAATTGTTTGAAGAAATGTTCTCCTTCTCCAAAATTAAATTAGAACCATTTAGGGGCACCAAATGCGGTAAATTTAAGAACGTATGAATTTGTAATGATTATGCAGCAACAGAAAAAAAATGCATCTCTTCAGATATGTCCCTTGTTTTATTCTCTGCCAAAAGGCAATCAAATGCAACAGAAAAACTATACTAATTGGCAGATCTTGTGACAGTTTCCATTCAACAATATTCTTCCATTCATTTAGCTGAAGCATAATTATTCAGCACAAACCGTATAGTTTTATAGCGCATTTCAAATACCAGTAGGCAGAAGAAAACTAGTACCAGAAGAAGGAGAAAGGGACCTCACTAGAGCCCCAATTATCAGTTCTGCAGAGCCAGACCTTGATAGCAGGTACCAGCTCATGCCTGATAGCACCAGCTATACATGGCATTCAGTGAATAGCCCTTCTCTGCTTCTGGCTGGACTCTCACAGAAGTTCAATATCCTGTTGTGCCAGATGACTTTCCCACCTGACAGAAAAAAAGCTAGCCCAAAATCCAAACACTAGCAGAACCCCACAAACATGACAGGAAGAAGCATTTGGAGGCAAAAGCTGCTGGACCAGAGCAGGGATGTCTGCATGTGTCCAGAGCTCCTGACATGTGGCAAGGGATTTGTAACAGGGCAGTGCTAAAGCCTCAAAAAACATTTTAGTTAGAAGACTTAAAAATGAAAACTCCCATGGAACCGCTGGATTTCCAAGTGTAATAGATGCATTCATAGCAGTATGAAAGGGCGAGCTGTTCTGCCTGGTTATGGGTACTACCATGGTTGGGGGCTTCCTCTGTGCCTGCACTAGTCCATGCTCTCCTGGTCACTATAATTTATTTAACTTCTGTTAATGTTTAAGCAGTAAGTCTTGGTAAAATTGTAAGTAAAATCATATGGACATTTCCACAAATCTTATTTATCTTCAAGGAAAGGAACCAGAAAGAAGGCCTAGGAAAAGTATTCCTCTCAAAACCTGGAATCATAGTTTGTAGATTTCAGGGGTCTTTTCTGCATTTTTGATACTTAACTGCTAATAACTGCCTATAGTTTCTCAGAACAAGCAGCAATGCCTGTATTTTTAACATCCATAGTTTTACAAAGGATTTCTCTTTTGATGGAGCTCTATAAACAAAAGAATTCACAAATGCCCCTAAATCCCACAAGACCTAACAGAAGAATATTTCTGTTAGCAGTGCATGTCCAAAAAACTGAAATCTAGGAAAACATTTTATGCAAGATTAAAAAGCTTTTAATGCATGTATCTGAATACCTAAGCCTAACACCCATTTTTTTTCAGGCTTTACATTCACATCTACCTGTTATTCTAACTGCTTTCCCTTCACCCTGGAGTCTGGAAAGAAGCAGGACAGAAGGGCCACCCACATCCTGAAACAAATACACAACCAGCTGCTGCTAGGGGTACCAAAGAGGAGGCACTGCAGGTTCTGACAATGGGAAAAAACAAACATGAAAGGTAAGGAAAAGCAGATGAAAGCTGAGGACATGCCCTCAATACCGACATGTCTTATTGTCCAAGTGTTGCTTTGAAAAAGACCCCTTAGAACACAGGAAAGATTTTCTGAAGACAAAGTTATCAAAAGCATGAAGTAAACAGGAGGCAGCAAAAGAAAACAAGTTGCTAATTAGTCAGGTAAGCTGGTCTATGCTTTGCTTCTGATGATACTAGAAAAAAGTTGGGAAAGTGATGTTTTTAATCCTGCTGTTTTCCTTAATTAAGGGAGACAGTACTCATTCTGCAAGTAACATCCACAGAACGTTTAAGCTCAAAGTATGGGCCACATTTACCATTATTTTTTATTTCTGCTCCATTAACGTAAGATTTGTAGCACTGCCATAATTACAACGCTTTTAAAGCAAGACCACATACAAGTATCAAATTCTGATTGATTACTATTGGGAACAATTAATATAATCTTCCAAAACTTCATTTCTTCCTTTTGCCAAACTTGGATAAGCTACTATTTAGCTGATGATTTAGGAGCATCCACAAAAGGCATAAGGAGCAATTTAGTTACCAAGTCTAATTTAATAAAAAATACCTTGTGAGATGATGGTATTACGAACAGAACAGAATTTATCTCCCATTTCAATTATGCATGCAGTATATATAGATTAGTCCTGTGGAACCTGCAAATCACTCCAAGAAACTTCAGAAACTTGTCAAACGTAATAATGTTTGGGGTTGTTTTTAACAGCAAATTTATGTCAAGTGATGCCTGTATTCTTTTATTCTTTCCTTCCTTTACCAAATAAGAGCTAAAATTCTATTTTCCTTGCAGTTCACTAGGTTGCCTTCCTGAAAAGCAGACTTTCTAGACACATTAAGAAAAGCCTTAATAGGTTTTTGCTTTTATTCTTATTTTTTTAATAAGGAAAAACATAATTATGGATAGACTTCATAATTTTTTCTACCTCATTTCCCCTCCAATATATTTGCCTGCCAGATTAACACCACCATTTCTGTGCAACAAATCTACTGTGCCATTTAATCAGCTTAGTTCACTTGGAATTTTGAGCTATCAACAAAGTGGACTTTGGCATCAGGGAGGGAGCATTCATTTCTGTATGGCTCTCAAACTCCTGTATCAACCCTTCCAGTGATACCAAGTTTCTCCAGGCTACCCATCCTTCCCAGAGTGACAGGCTAACCCAACTCATACAGCCCGACATCCCTGTTTAAGACACATTCAAGGAAGAACTCAGTGCTCTTTATTTCTCTGTGGAGAAAAGATCACCTGCTACTCAAAGGCTTGGTAATGTAACCAGCTGCTTCTGAATGACATTTCCAGCTCTCAAAGTGCACCCAATGAAGCTTTAGAAGTTCTGGCTTTAGCCTACCATCCCTTCTGATATTTCTGTCTTTTCAGTTTTGTCTCCATCATCACTTTTTCCCTCTTACCTTTACTAAAAAGAAAATCTTTCAGGGAAACAGCCTTATTCCCCCAGGGATTTGAGAGGCACCTCTCTGCGTTAGCAACACCACTATCATATGATGACATCTCCACAACCAGTGCACGGACAATTAAGTCAGAAACAGACAGAAGCAGTATTCCCTTCCTACTTAGTTGAAATGAGGTTTGGAAATTTTTGTTAAGAAAATGACCTTGTTAATATTTTAAGACATCTCCCAGGAGAACCATAATCATCACATCCCTATTTCACAGTCATCAGGAGGAATTACAAGGATTGTGGTGCTTAACTTCCTTAGTATCCAGACATATCAGGTATGCAGCTTGTCTCTTCACAGTCTAACACCAGAAATGGTATTCATAGTAAATGCTGTTTTATGGAAGTAATTGATAAGACAGGTTGCTCTCTAAGAAAGGGAAAGATGGAGCATCTGCATTTATATAAGACAATCCTGGGGCAGCAAGGAGACAGTTAAGCCCAAGCAAAAGTTGCTTTTTATATCCTAAGGAGAGATTTAACTATTTTTGTTACACTGGACAATATCACGTAACATCTCTTCTTTAAATACGGAGCAAATACCCAAGGGATCTGGAGTCATGGTTGTCTCCAGTTTCACCCAGGCGACACTTCATTACCAGGCTGGAAGTGATGACTGTCAGATTTCAGGGTTCACCTGGAACACTGTTCAAATTCAGAAAAGAGCAGAAAGTAAAGGAAAAATATCCAGGCTTACTGTTATATTATTGAAAATGAGAATAAGGTGATGTCAATAGCTCTATATAATTGCAAACAACTTTAGAAATCACTTTCATCTTCACCAACAGCACTAAGTAGTTTCTTAGAGGTACTGCATATTTTATCAGAGTTCTTAATCAGTTTCTAATGGTTATTTGGGATATGTAAAAGATTGGAAAGATATATGTGGAAAAAAGAAAAATCCAAAGGCACTTTTGCATGTCTATATTCCGTAGGACCAAGTCTGGCACAGCATCACTGCTTGGACCTCAGCTTCCTCTTTCCTACCTGGCTCTTACAGTGCTTCAACCACCCCAATGTGCTGAAGCAAATACGTGCAGAGCCACACTGAAAACCACAGCACTGAAATGATTTGGGTGTACACCAAATAACAAACAACTAAAACAAACACCTGAAGAAACAAAAATTGTACCTATTGGAGGAAACTTTGCAGAATCCAGCTAACAACCTCCGCAATAAAAATGGACCGAAAAATGTTTTATCTGCACCATTTTGCTAGCCCACAGATACACACCACAAGCACTCTGACTGCTGCAAGTAAAAAAGTGGTGAAAACCTTCACGTGGAGAAGAATGAATGGCTGAGAGGAAGTGGGCAGAAAAATCTCAAACCACCTTGGCTACTGAAGAAAACTGTCAAGTACCCATGGCAGTGTAGCTAACACTAGTTTAAACCACCAAAACAGTTTTGATCTTTAAAAATTTTATGAACCGGAGATAATACTAGAAGGGTTTTTTTTCGGGAAAGACATCAAAAGGTTTTGAAAGCTTAGCTAAGAGTACCCATGTCAAAATAATTATATTGTTACAGTATGTCATCTATTTTACCCACTAAAAAAGTTTAAATTCAGGATTTTGGTTTGTTATTTCTTTACCTCCCATTGGCAGTTAACAGTCCCCAGATATATACTGCCTTATTGCTCTTTTAAAATGATTCTAATCTCAAAAAAGTACAAATTACTAGTAGAATTGCCATTTTGGTGCTGGAAAGGGACTTTTTACAAGGACATGCAGGGAAAAGACATGGGGGAAATGGCTTTAAACTGATGGAGGGGAGATTTAGATTAGATATGGGGAGAAAGTTCTTCCCTGCAAGGCTGGTGAGGCAGTGGCACAGGTTGTCCAGAGAAGCTGTGGATGCTCCATCCCTAGCAGTGTTCAATGCCAGGCTGGACGGGGCTTTGAGCAACCTGGTCTGGTGGAAGGTGTCCCTGCCTGTGGCAGTGTGTTGGAACTGGATGAGCTTTAAGGTCTCTTCTCACCCAATCTTGAACCTCATGTCTAATCTAAAGTCAGTGAAGTGCGCACCATGGACAGACCTACCACCATTAACTCATATACAAGATCAGAACCTTGTACTGCGAGATCCTGACAGCAAAGACTGTGCCTTCAGCTCTATAAAGCAGTGAAGTACTCAGGCATCATCACAGCAGCTCCCAAGGATGCCGAGATTCACATTCATGCCTCAAAAACCACATTGAGTGGTTAAGCTGAAGGAAAGAAACAGGAGAAGAAGAAAAAACAACAAAAAAAGGGTCTTTGTCCTGAAACTGCTTTTCTTTGTTTTCTTTGGAAGAGTCATCTACAAAACCACTACTGTTGCAGAACACTCTTTCATGACGTTTAGCCTTAATCTCTTCTTTCTTCATTCCACCGTTTTATTTCTAGCCATAAGCCCCTATGCAGCCTGAATATTTCCTTTTTATCTTCAGTTGTTTACAATTTAGATATACGTAGGCCGTTAAGTCTCATCTTGCCTTGCCTGTTCTGAAGTAAAGTAACTTTACTTCCTTAAGGGACCAGACAAAGGAACATTCAGGTGTCTCTGATATATAAGGCAAACCACCATTTTAGCCCACAAGTGTTAATACTACATCATCTGGCTGGTGAGTGTCCACACAGACACAGATATGTCACAAAACCAGTTATATCTTTTTCAGCGGATTGCACTCAGGTCCTAAAATTTGATATTTGTTCTCTAGCTCTTATAAGCCATGATGCATGAGCCTTTAGTACTACTATTCTAAGAAACCAGGTATTTCCTGGAATCTCTGATTTTAGTAACCTATGTACAGCAAATACATGCAAATGTGAAAACATACACAAAATACATAATCAAACCAAACCCCAAAACTCTATTCAAAGACATTCTAAATGTTTTTGCTGTGCAAAGTAAATAAAAAGTGATATGGGTTTATATGAAAGATATCTATAACCTAGATAAGTGTCTGTATGTTCACAGATAATCCTACCCATTTGAAAACACCATTATGGCAATAAATGCAACAAAAAATAATTAGCACAGAGAAAATATAACTTTATGATCTATCAGAAATTGATACTAGATTTCCGCATTTTCACATGCAACCGCCAAAGGAAGCAGTCTTGCCTCTTCTGCCCTACACCTCTCCTTTCCCTTAGCACAAGTGCACCAGGATGCAACCCTTAGAACTAATCTGTTTTCTTGCTGTACTGATTTTTAATTCAAATTCACTTCTTGATATAATTCATCATACAAACACTTGTGTTGGCAAAAGGCAGGCCATAACAACATGGCAACAGGAATGAGCTTCTTTTGGAGGCAGTTTCTCATAAGCAGAGCACAAGAAGACTACTACAGAGAGGTAAGGGCATCTGGAGCATGGCAGATCGTGGTCACAAGCCAGAGTTATCCATATTAGATGTACGTTGACCTAGATCAGTACACCTGGCATATAACCTCATGTTTCACATATTCCACAGAAAACCTACGCTTACAATAGGTTACAATCACAGGACACACCAGTTGTAAAGGACCTCTGAATGTCTTCAGTCCAACCTCTTGCTCAGAGGTCCATGTAGATCAGGATGCTCAGGCCACTGATAGACCAAGTTTCACATTTCTCTGAAGACATAGATTTTGCAAGGTTTTAGTGACCAACCACCTTCACAGGGATTTAATTTTCCTTACATCTAACTGGAATCTCCTTCTTTCCCAACTTGTTTCCATTACCTCTCACTGTGCACCTCAGGAGAAGTCTGCCTCTGCCTTCTCCATACCCTCCAACAAGGTAGAAATGCACTTTTATAGTTCCCCCCTCCCTGGATGACAATCAACTTTGTACTCTGAATACCAGTAAACCCACAAGTCTACCTCCTATTCATCTTATAGACATAAAATGGGCCCCATTTATGAAGCATAAACACAGAGAAACACTGTACATGAGGTGAACAGGGAAGGTTTAATAAATCTCCTTAAATCTAATCAACAGTTCCATTTAGCTATTTCAACTGCTCCTTCTACTATTCAGTGTAACTACACCTTAGCATGCAAATAATTTTCAGTTGCTACTGCCAGCTCAGCAGGGAAAGATTTAAACCTGGATTTTCTTGTACCATAACTTCTCATTTCTTGGCTGTCAAGGTCTGAGATATTCTGAATTCTGGGTACTGTGAGAGCAAGAGATACTGCCAACAAATCCCAATACCTCAGCAAATTTTTCTTTTTTCTTTTGAAACATAAGAAAACATTTTTCTTAGTTGGGTCCTTTTAGGCAGCTGAGGTTAGAATGTCAGTTTGTTGTTGAGTCACTACTGTTGCTAGCAAAAGGTACAGATGCTATGGATTTCTTAGATCTTCTACCACTTGCTGTAAATAATACAGTTTAATCATCATAATAATCTTTGGCTTTGATATGCTTAGAAGGTGAAGTTGCTTACTTATTAGGGAAGGAAAAAATTCCCAAACCCAAACCAGAACTACATGTGTTCCTGAATCTCAGCTGCTTTGCAGCAGACTGTACCTTTTTCTCTCCATCCCTACTCACCCAGTAGCCATAACTCACCACAAACACAGAAGCATCACCTGCCACAACCACTGTTGACTGCCTCCATATTACAAGGCTCTTGCAAGGTATTGTACTTAGATGGCCTGAGCCACCATCATCCAGCTGGGCACCAGACCTGGTTTGGGCACCTTTTAAAGGGCATCTGGCCCAACACAGCCTCATTTGAACACCTTTGGATGAACTGCAATTCAAAATCCAGCTATTTTATCTTGAAGTATAAGCAGTGCTTCCAGAGTCCCTTAGTTCATTCATCCCTTAGTAGTCTGTGCCACTTCTGAAAAGGGCAGGTTTGCCCTTCACAAACCCACTCATTCATTCTCACTACGTCCCCACAATGAACCACCGCAAGCCAGGCTAAGCACCCAATCCGACTGAAACCCCCTTTGTGGGAGCAAGGTAAGAGATGTGTTTCTACTAATATTTTGGTTATACAAATGTTAGTACTAATGCAAAAGGAAGCAGTAGGGACACACAGGCAGCTGGCTCCCAATGCCCCATTTGTTCCTTCCCTGTAGTGATGCCTTTATCAGAACTGCCTTTTCAAAGTCATTAATATAAATACTTAAAAGCAGTGTTAAGGCTGTCCTTGAACTCCTTGCACTCCTTGTGTTAACTTCATGCTACCTTGACAGTTCCCCTTTCTGCTGTGCTAACAGTCCTTTATTTTTAAAAGCCTTGTAGTATTTTAAAAGTATTTAAAAGCCACTGTAGTATTTTTTTATATTCTACAGTTTAACTATAATTTTTAATATAAAATTGTATCACAAAGCTTCACTGAAACACTTTTCAAGAATGGCACCATTCTTAGCTGAATGGGAATACCCCATGGAATAAAAGTCCAAAATAGCTCCAAGATGTAAATCCCTCATTTGTCTCCTTGAGTGCTCTCATTTGCCTTCTTCTAACATCACTAGCACATACTGAACCCACTCCATGTTCTTTGAATGCTTCTCTCCAGCTTCTTCCCAACCACTTCCCATAAGGTATTTCTTCAATGTCTCAAGGATATTGACTTCCCAGAGCACATGGCTGCTCTAGCAGGATCTCAAGCAGGGATACGCATGACAGCAAAAGCCAAGAGAAGCCAGGAGTGGCTACAAGCACAAAGCCTCCCAGGCCTTGCCTCCTGTATGGAGAGATTTCCAATACACTTGTTTGTATTCTGAAAACCTCCTATGTGATCTCAGGAAGAGAAAATATTCCTCTACTTTTATAAACACTGTACTGAGTGATCAAAGCATCCCTAATGCTGCCATAGGTGGCTGTGGACAGAAGTATAAATGCCTTCAAAAATGAAATAGTAGCTATGGACTACAGATCCTATCTTAAAAACACATGGTGAAAGTTCAAGCTTCATTTCTAGTTGCCTGATGGTATCTGAGGTTCTGATAATCAATTAAGTATATCTCTCTACATCCACTTTTGTTAAGCCCAAGCACCATCCATTGTCACAGTGGGATACAGAGAGGGCTAGAGATAGGCCACAGACCTGACCCTGTATGTCAACCACAGGGGAAAAAGGAGAAACACCAGCTGCTGCCTCTTCCCCTCCACACAGTTATCAGCTCAGACAAAAGGGCCAACAACATGAGACTGAGATTTTTGTTTATATTTAAAACAAGAAGCCTTATTAATTATTATTATTATTTTTTTTCTCTCCTCAGGCTTCTCTCTCTTCTTCAAGCTTTGCTTTTCTGCCACTGCAGCCCTGAACTGACCACAGCTGTCTGGGCTCCTGAAATTTCTTCATCTTCTCATCCCCAAATTAAACTGCATCCATATTCACCTGCATATTCTTCTTATTGATGTGAATTCTCCTCATCATCCCTTATTTTCTTACTTTTAATCAATAACAATCTCATAAACTAAAAATACAACTACCTCATCTTATTCTGGTAATAATTCCTCACATTAGGAACCTCTCTGGTTAATGCACTTTCAGTTCTTGTCTTTAATATGATTCTATCTTCTGACTTTCATCTTTTCTACACTTAACCAGTGTGCCACAGGTGGAAAAGCTGAAAAACATTGCATCATTACTCTTGCATATCACAATAGAACATATGCTATTTATTCTCCTCCACAAAATTGTGTACTGCCTTGCATCAAACAGGCACTGGGTTCTCACAAGAAGTATGAGCAAGTAGCTACAAAACAACAAACAAAAGACTGTTTCACACTTGGTCCACTGCAAGGATAAAGCTTGAATGCTCACAACATATCAAGTCAGTATGACTTCCTGTCTGCCTGCAAAACCTTCAGCCAAATTTTCCTTCATGTGTTTACTTTAATCTCATAGGTAAAGTGTTTGGCAAATACTCTTCAGAAGAACAAAACTCTCCCACTGGTAACTTCAACATTGCTAAGTTAGGTCTAACTTACAGGTCCATACACTAGCTGGCAGAAACTTTGCCAAGTTGAAATTGAAAGATGATGAAAGCAAGCCTTGACCCTTGGTATAAACAAAGAACAGAAAATTCTGTTACAACTAAAAAATGTTAATGTTTCAGAAACAGTGTACTATTTTTGAAATTTCAATAGGCAGAAATTTAGCTTATGAATTAACCCCTACTCCCTGACTAAACAGAACAAATGTTGAGACAAGAAGCCTAAGCATGTGACAGCATTGAGGGTTCTACTCTACCTGAAGATTTTACAGCCGTACTAGCCTTCCCATAAGGCTGACTAAATTCCAGAGAAACAAACATGACATAGAATAATGAATGTAAAATTGTAGTTACTTATTATATGTGAAACAGAAAAACACTTAACACAATTAGAACATTCACATCACAATCATTTGTGTGTAAAGCACAGTATAGTTAGTACTTCATCACATAACCCAAGTTTCATTCATCTTGAGATGAAGTCTGAAAGTTCCACCTCAGTCTGAGTAGTTAGACTAGTAAATTTTAAAATCTGAACTATTTCCTCAGTTAAACTCTATCAGTCCTTATGGAAGGCAGCCCTACTCCAACCCTTCAAGCAACAACAAAAAAAAAAAAAACCAAACAAAAACCAACCAGAAGACCAAGAAAAGCA
>NDXB01015077.1:6411-38134 GCA_002631895.1 Agapornis roseicollis | reverse complement strand
AGAAAAAAAAAAAAAAAAAGGGCAAAAAAGCCAGAAAATTTTAAAACAAACATTTGCAAAACAGAAGGGTATTTTCCAAAGGCTTTTTTTCTCAAGACTTCAAACTGCATAAAAAAGGCTATTGAACTCTGAAATACCAGCAGAACTTGTAGTATCATTTCACATTTCAAGTGGCCACACTCAAGAACAACGTTAACAAAACCACATAGCACCACCAATCTATACCAACATGCCTTCCTTCTAAAGCTGATCTTTTTCATAATTTCCTTTAGCCAAGCTTCTTCCCCATAAAGATATGAGGGGACAATGATGTATCCCCCCCTTTCTGTCCCCAAGCCAGTAAAAGACAAAAGGAAGTTCTGTTCTAAAAAAAAAATCAGCTTGCTACAGATCCCTTACTACTTTGTTTCTTTAATCAATGATATCATTTATCCACTTTTACAGTGTTTTCTTACAAAAAACAGCAGATACAGAAAAAGTCTTCCTTTCAGCTAGGGGTAGGATGGGAGGATCCAGCAAAAACTTTTTTGTGCTTATCTGCTACATACATACAAGTAAAATTTACCTCCTTAAGTTGACAGCATGCTTATAAAAAAAAAAATAAAATTGATGCCTAAAGCTTCATTACATCAGTCTTAAAAGTAAAAAAATAATTTTAAATACATATAATTTAAAAGTAGATCAGATATAAACACAATCAAAATGTAAAGCCAGTGCTAGCTGTTTGCTATTGTCAAGCTACAGCTTGAGTCCTACCAAAACACATGAGATTTGTACTCATTCTGGCAGGGCCTATCATATAAATGCATCCATATTTATATATTCAGAGGCATATGCATATATAAATATGGATGCATGAGTATACATATATGTATATATATAAAAATGCACATGAGGTATACAGGTAAAATCTTAAGGATGAAGACAGAAACCAAATGTTTTACACATTTCTATAAAGCCTTCAGTTTGTCAGAACAGATAATCCCAAATAATGTGTTGGCAATGATCTATCAGAGCTTAAAAGCGAAGTCTAAAATTGGCAAACTGGAATTTGATTTACATGTTTTTGAAACATTAGGCAGTATGAATGGAAAAATTAGCCTCTCTATATTTATGATATGTAGGCCCAGCTTCTATTTGGCTGACTTTTACTTTTCTCCTAACTTAAACTGCATTTGTTTCCTTTGGCGGTGAGGTACAAGGCAACATTACTGCAAGCCTCTCTTTATCTAAATGTTGAGAATATCACCATTTGATCCAACAGGATTTGCTGTGCAAACAATTGACAACTGTTCTGGTTGCCTCACTTGGGATTTTTTCTTAGTGAGGCCATGTTACTGATGCTGAAAACCAACCGACCTAATGTTTAAGATGCTATTTACACTTCAGATCACTCTTCCTTCAGTAAATCATCAAAATAATTTTGAATTTAATGTCACTGTAAATGTAGACTAAGCAAAAATTATGATTTTTTTTTTTTTCCTAATCCTGGGCTTTAATTTTTACCTCATGTAGCAATAAGGTAATTAGCATATTGCTTCTAAAGGTCTTAATTACAAGATATTGTGACAAGATAAGAATTCCTAAAATACTGCTTACTTACTTTATTTTAAAATATTTCCTGTAGAAGAAAAAGAAAACAAAGAAAACATGTCAAAGAATTTAATGATTAATAAATGAAATGCTTTATTCTTTATTTGATAAATTAACTAGAGACTTCAAAGAATTCCCAGACATTTCACCATTTCATTTTTTTCAGTAAATTTAAAGCTTCTGAAACAGAACATTTCTAGGAAAAAGAACAAAAACCAAACCCAAACCCAAACAAACAACTAAACATCTTGAGCACCTCCAGTTCTCTGTATTGCCCTCAGCTCCAAGCCCACGAACCAACACTCAAAGCCACTCTCAACGATTTGTTCCTCAGTCATTCCCATGGGAAGGACAGGAGGTAATGGAGATTTTCATGACGGGAACACCTGTCAAGCTGCAGATAAACTGAGATGATCAACCCATTTCACAAAAGTCTATGAATAGCCATCTCATGGTAATGACTGATTCCTGCTGCCATGTGCCAGATCAAAACAACTACTTAGAGGTAAAAGGCTTGAAATACAGATCTTTGGAGCCACACAATCACTTTCATTTTAAGTACTGCTTTAATATATGTTTATTTTTACACTTCTTTTATATACGCATTTGTATAGATCCATGTGCATTTGTGTATGCAGCTAAACATATCTGTGCATGCACGCACACATTTCATGTTGTAGCCTAAGAGGTTTTGACAAATTTAACCTCAATTCAAAAACAATGCAAAATCTGAACTCCTTTCTTGACAATTCAGAAAAAAAAAAAGACATTGCTGTAATACAGAACTTGGCATTTGATAAAGAGGAAAGGAGTCAGCACTTCTTAATTTCTTAACTGGTGCTTTTTATTAGCATCCCACTTGGTTTAACTCCAGTTACCTAGATATCAGGATGCTCGAATTTTTATCTGTCTCCAATGGTCTTCCAAAATTTTATTCCTAATACAGTCTTCAGTTCCTGTGCAGGCCTACTTGAATCTGATTGAGCAGTATTATTCCAGCTAATATCTCCAAAAATAAATACAAAGAAAAGTCAATGAAAGCCTGTGGTTTCAAACATTCAAGTAACTCTTAAAATGAATAAGCAGGTCCTTAATGACATAAGAGCCTTAAAGCTGTATCCTGTATCTTTTTATTGTTAGAATCAATGCTAAGTTTGACACCCATTTTCCACTGGACAAAACAGAAAGCAGAACAGGGCACTTAGAAGAGCCAAGCAGACCCAAGCCCCCAAGTAAGCAAACAAGCTTAGAAGAAGCAGCAGAGCTCCATAGTTTTCAAGTTTTAACAGTATCTTTTAAAAAGAAAGTCACTTTCAAAATGTGTGTCCCTAGCCATTAACATATGAGTTTCTTCTCTTGCAGACTACTTTGTGCACGTGGTCTCTTAAGCCCATAGAAAAACATGCTGACATTAGCAGGGCTTCAAATGGGCACATGCAGCCACTCACTTGGTCTGCTGCCTTCCAGAAGGAACATCCATGATAAGCACTTGCTGCTGATTCAGAAACTAATTTCATAGTTATGGACTGTATTCAAGTTACTGATCTTCCACATATAAGGAACAGCCATGAGTGAGAAGGGGGGGGGGAAATTTTCTGACCATTTTAAATAAATAACAGAGGTGAAAATGAACACATTCCATTTGAGTGGACTGTTCCTGATGCCAAGATCTTCCATGATTTTTAACAAGGAGAAAGACTGATCCCTCCATAGCCAAATTAAAACTAAAGGACTATGAGCAAAGAGAAGTTCAACTACTGAAAGTATTGCATCATAAAGACTCTCTCCAAACATCTGCCAACCTAGTCCAAATAGAAACTAACACATTTATCCACAAAGAAAGGTACAACAAACTCCAAGGAAAGCCTGTTAAAGACAACTATAAATCTGGCTCAAACAGCATCTTTATGTGTAACACAGCCCACATTTTGCCATGGTAGGTTCCTTGCTAATTCAAAACAACTTCTCTGACCTAAAGTCTGGGAAGCCATGAACCTGTAATTCAGGTAAATAATTATTAATTTTGTCTCAAAAGATAGAGAACTGAAAAATACAAAGTTTTCCTAAAAGCAATTAGCAACTATAAATACCTACTCATAATAGCAGCAAAAAGATTTTAAAAGACCCAAACAAAAGAAAACTATATAGCTATTTAGTTGCAGCCATTGATAACACACATTATCCCTTATCAGAGGTTGAGACTTAATTCTTCCTGTTCTTAGAAGGTGGTTGTGATACCTCACAGAAGCTCCAGATTAGCCTCAAAACCCTTTGTGCTAGGCACTACAGAAACACAGGAATTGCTTCAGATACAAGTTGGAATCCCAGCTCCACCAGTGGCTCCTTAGGAGGAAACTTCCCTACCCAATCTCCCCAAACTAGCGGTTGGCTTTCCAACACAGACTCAGTGGCGGGAGCTGAAAGCCTATGGAAATTAATGGTTTACTAGTAATTTTACCTCTAGGATTTAAAGTAAGAGAAGAGCCTGAATTATTCTGCCCAGCTTTAGAATTCCGTTAGGGTATTTTACTGAGCAATCATATTAAATCAAATCATGGCTATTTTTAACACCAAAACACAAAGAGATTAAAGTGTTAAATCCCCATAATAAATAATACATCTCATCAGCTGTAGGCCATGAAAGTTGCAGGCAGATTTGCAGCTCTACATATATTTGGAGCATAATCCCGAAGCCACTATAGATTTCCACGTAGAAACGAAAATAGATCAGTGGCATCTCAGGTTGAGAAAGAAAGCATTGTCATGAAAGAAAACCAATAGTAAACTGTGTTCTTCACTCCTGGACAGTCCTTTGCTGTCCAACTCTTGCCGGTAGTAAACTAACTAAAAGTCAGATGTTTAAAGAATAGGGTTTTATACATGCATTTGCCAATTGTGATGATGATTACCATTGTTGATTTTTTTTACATTTAAAACCAAAGTAACCTTGTGTTTATA
The DNA here is from genome assembly GCA_002631895.1 of Agapornis roseicollis. Classification (NCBI taxonomy): domain Eukaryota; kingdom Metazoa; phylum Chordata; class Aves; order Psittaciformes; family Psittacidae; genus Agapornis; species Agapornis roseicollis. The sequence goes on along the minus strand of NDXB01015077.1, from coordinate 33,583 downwards.
TGCTAACAGAAAACTAATGGCAAACTATTAGAAAGAACTACAATCATAACCATTATCTTCAGTTCTTCCTCACAATATTGTTAAGTACTGGTCCAACTATACTTTTCTCTCATTCTTCCCATCCCATCAAATTACGGCCTTCTCAAGCTCTTTCCAGTTTGATCAGAAAATTGCTGCTTCAACGCAGGACATGTACAAATTAGAAATGGAAGATACCAAAGCATTTCAGGAGAGCTCTTTCTTGTAAGTATCCTTCCAGCATGAAGCAGAGATAACACATGCTGTCTGATGACCACCATTTAACCATGATGCCCCACTGAAATACATACTCATGGCCTATTCATGGTTCAGCATGCTTTGCAGTACTTAATAAACCGAGCACTCAAACTGTCTTTTTAAAATTACAGAGGACATAATTAAGCTCCAGAAATAAGCAGACAACAGCAATCTTAATATAAACATTCTACTTATGTAGAGAACTCTTATTTCAACTTGGCATTAATGACCAAACTCTTACTTCTGGATTCTAGCAAATCTAAAGAAGGCTTCCTTGAGTCAGGATTTCCTTGAGTCAGATTAAAATGTAAGGGGGCAAACTAATATCTATTTCAGACATTTTGACACATAACATCCCTTTTAATCAGCAGAAAAAATGGTCAGATCAGCCCACTGGTGATATCCGACCTAACAAACCAGCAACAACCTGAGCATGGATGGAGACATTTGGCCTTCCTCACAGCAGGCCATGGAGAAACAGATTGCTACATATATATTTGAACAGACCACTGACCAAACAACCCAACAATAACCACGTCCTGCTATCACACGCAATAGCACCAATTCTCATCTTGCAAACACTGACGTTCGTCGGGAGTCCAGTTCTTGGACAACCCCCTGGAAGTTAAGCTCATCAGTGGCTCTTTGTACAACTGGGGCCCTAACGACCGCAAGGGTTTAACAAGTCAAATAACGACCTCAAACCACCGCGGAGAGTCCATCCAGAGAGCCCACCGGCACAAACCCCAAGGGTTCCCCAGTACCCTGCCGCTATTTCAGCCACCGAATTCCCTACTGTGTCGAGGAAAACAACACTTTCGGGACAAGCCGTGGCTCAGCACCCAGCAGAGCCATACCGAACTTCGCTCACAACACCGCGCCTTCTACAGCGAGCCGTCCCCACCGACATTACCCCCGCCCCGGCCCAGTGTGGATCGCGGGAGGGGACTGGGGAAGTAACCCCCGGACCGACGGGGAAGGTAGCGCGGCCGGGGACGGAGCATCACCCGCGCCCCAGCGACAACAAAGCTCCGGCCGGCCCGTGCGGGGGGAGCCCCCGGAGCTAAGAGGGGCCACAAAGTGACAGGCGGGCGCCCGGCGCCCCCTCCCCGCCGCCCGCGGCCCAGCGCGGCCGAGCGCCGGCCCCCCCCCCCCCACCCCCCTCCNGGAGCTAAGAGGGGCCACAAAGTGACAGGCGGGCGCCCGGCGCCCCCTCCCCGCCGCCCGCGGCCCAGCGCGGCCGAGCGCCGGCCCCCCCCCCCCATCTCCCTCCCTGAGGTAAACAAGCGGGCGGCCCAGCCGCCGCCGCTTCCCCCTCTCCGCCGCCGCCCCGCACTCACCTCAGCGGCCCCCCGGCGCCCGGCCGGCCCCGGAGCGGCGCAGGCGGAGACGCACACAAAGGGTAATAAAGGGGGAGGAGGGGAGCGCGGGGGGTGGGGGCTGCCCAACTGCCTGCCGCTCCCCCGCCGAGGTGCCTCCCGCCGGGGCCGCCTCTCGGCTTCGCTCTGCCTCCGCCGACAGCCGCCGGGAAGGGGGGGCGGTGTGGAGAGAAGAGAGAGAAGAAACTCCCCGGGCTCCTCCGGTGGGGCTGGGGGTGGGGGGGAAGAAACTCGGGGCGCCTGGCACCGGCCCCCCGCCCCCGCGCCGATGTCGAGCGGAATTAGCGCCCTGTCCCTTTAACGGTATAAATAACGGGCCCCCCCGCCCCCCCCGCGCTCCTCATCATCAGCTGCTGCTGCTGCTCCGGCTGCTGGGGCTCCGGCGCTGCCGGGGAGGAAGAGGGGAGGCAGCCACTGCGCATGCGCCCCGGGGGAGCTCGGGAGGCTGCGGGGGGGAGGAGGAGGGAGGGACGTGCCTTCCCACAGGGCCGCGCGCGCCGCGCGTACCCGGAAAGAGACCCGTCTGCGGGGCGGAAGGAAGTGGCTGGGCATGGACAGGGCGGAAGTGAAGGGGGCGGGTAGGCAGGGTGGAGGGCAGCCCGCGGTCACGTGAAAGGGGCGGGCAAGTGGCGCGCGGCCTGCCGGGGGCGCGGTGGAAGAGGCGGGTGAGCGTGTGGCGCGAGCGTGGTGGTGAGCGCGGCCCGTGTCTCAGGTGGGGCACGGCACGGCACGGCACGGCACGGCACGGCACGGCACGGCACGGCACGGCACGGCACGGCACGACGCGACGCTCTCCTCCTCACCGGGCGGCTCTGGGGCGGAGATGTGCCGGGCAGAGGAGGAGGCGCTACTCTTCTGTCTGTTCCCGAGCATGGCAGTGTCGCCGTTCCTAGGGGTTTGTCTCGGGAGGAGGGCAGGTGCTGCTGCTGGCCCGCTGCCGTAGGTCAGCGTTGCCGGGCTGCCCCGCCCCATCAGGAGCTCTGTAGAGGCCGCGGAGGCGCGAACGCGCGTCTCTCGGGTGTGGGCGCTAAGCAGGAGCGGCGGCTCCCGCTGGGAATGCACGAGGAGCTCGGCTCGAGCGAGGGGAGGTTTCGGTGGGATGCGGCGGCTTGGTATCTGGGTAAAAGACGGAAAGGAGCGCTCTCCTCGGCCGGTAGCCTTGTTGCTGTTGCACTCTGATACATCTGACGGTTTCAGTTCAGTCTCTGTGCTTTCGTGCCCTGCGCTCCTTCGTGTCTGATTCCGCAGTGACGACTTCTTTATGTGGGTTTTTTAGCAGCCGGTCTTGTCGTTTGGGGGCATAGCTGCTATGCTAGGGGCGGAACAGTGCTGGCTTTACAACAGAAGGAGCAAAACTGAGAGAAGCGGCTGTGCTAAAATAAGCATAATTTGTTGTGGAGGAAGTCTTGGAAGCTTTCTGTTAGCACGGAGAAGGAGGATTGGCTTTTGCTTATCTTGTTTAGGGAGGCACTGGGCATTATAAGCTGCACCAGTTTAAGCATGGGTAGCTGATTGGCAATGTCAAAATTTAAATGTTGTGACCTAACACGTTACCATGTGCCTGTGGCTTCTTCCAGCTACAGAAGCATACTGTTTTGTACTACCTGAAACACATTTAAAACACATGAGTTACGTTTGGTGGTTGGGCGGATGATGTACAGATGTCACTTGTTAGTACAGCTTACTCGGGGAGTATCGATGTGGTGGTTTACAGTGATGTACCTGAAGCGTAAATGCTGCAAATGGCACTCCCGGTTCTGTGAGGGATCAGTTTGCATATAGCTGTGCCACCTTAGTGAACCTTGGCGTGCCTGCTGAGAATAATCATCGCCATTAGGAACTTGATGACAGACCTTGAATTCTGGCCTATCAGTTGCCTTAGGCGCTGTTTGTGTTGTGTTGAAAAGCATCCTAAAGCAGATACTTTCAAAAGTTGTATGAAAACATGGATTTAGTCTAAGAAGAAGTGAATTAAAAATCCTGTAAATGTTTTGAGTCTTTTTCGCTAGTAAGGAGAATTTACCACATCTTTATGAGTTAAGAAAAGATGTTTATTGCAATATAAGTTCTTTGAAACTAGGAACTAACTAGGTTTCGTTGGTTATACTAAATTTAGTTTACTAACATCGAAATATAATTTCTGATTAACGTTATTTGGAAACATATTCTTTAGTATAATCTTTATGTTCTTTTTCTCATTTAAAGATCAAGCCTTCTGCAATGAGTAAGCGTAAGGCGAAGGAGAGTGGTGGAGTAAATGGAGAATGCATTTCACAGGTTAGTAACATATTTATTGGCTGATTTTGTTTTTAAGTTTTGAAACTTTTCCATCCTCTGCCATCCATGTCATTCTGTAATTTTTTACTAGAACAGTTAAAGAGACTTACACAGATGCACAGTGTAATTTCTAGGGCTCTAAATGTTTTTTCGTATTTACATTCTGTATTTCAGCTTCTCACCTGATGTTTGTTTGCTTCAAATGTTACATAAATGATCTACCTTTCAGAGTCTTAATAAAAACAGTAAGGGATGGTCTTGAGATTCTGCTACAATTTGTAGCAGCAGATTTGCATAAATCTATTTTTACCTAATCAGATTCTGTATCTACCAGTTTGCAGGGGGAATCAGGATCTAAGTGGCTTGTTTGTAACAGCTTATGTGAGGCAGGACAGCAGCTGCCAAATTAGTTTTCAGTTTGTTTGTTTGGTTTATTTTAACCTTTATTCTTCTGTTTTCTCAAAGTGGCTGCTTAAAAACTGTGATGAATTTTGTAGTGAATTACTTCTGGTTTAGTGGTTTCTTACATTTTAATCTTTCCTTCATTTACTTATAAAATCCCTTTACAGGTGGAATGACCAATGCTGACTGCTTATATTATTCACTAAACAGAATAAATCTGGAAATTAAATCAGTAAAGCTTTAGTAGAAGAAGAAGTAACTGAAAAATCAGACAAACAGAGCTCATATTAAAAATTAATTTCATAAAGTGGAATTATTAGAGAAACAGATTTCCATCTTCTGTCCATCATTTAGATGTGCTGAGAAGTACTTCACGGAGATGCATCAACATGTGTTTAGTTTTAAACCAAAACTGCTGAAAGCTGATGGTAATAGTTCCATCGTAAATTATAAATTAGCCAAGTGTTAGAAGGTTAGAATCTTCACAGTAACTATAAACTGGATACCTATATTTTACTCTGATAGGCTGCAGTGGTGTTGTAAGTGGTGCAAAAAACATATGCGCTGAGGATTTTGGGGAATAATGAAGTGGATTATGTGTTATTTCAGTCAGCTGGTAAATGTTTGTTTACCTGTGTTATGCAGGAAGTTAGAACTACAAATTAGATGAACTACTGGTGTCATTCTGGTGACAAGTGTACCATCCCTTTGAACAGTGAAGGAAAGAAACTGTAGGAGATGAGACCAAAGGCACACATTGGTATCATTTAACTGAATTTTCTCTTCTGTGCTATAGGAGTCTGTAAAATATTGTTGCCTGCTGCAGTGTTATTCTTACTTTCAAGACCCCTGTATCAGTGATGACAATTAAAATTTCCATGTTCTTCCTATGGGTTTATTGCTGTAATTACATTATTGGTACATCCCGGTATTGAAGCTCCAGACAGACTTTCTTGTGTTGTATCCTTAGGCGCAGAAAATCTTACGTGAAAGATTTTGTCACCATTGTGCTACTGGAAAACTGTTTGGGATTGAACTTCAGTACAAGTGAGTGAGCAGACTAAGTAATTTTGACTTTAACAACAATAGAAAAATAATGAGATGAAGTTAGGATTTTCTGCTGCCTCTGTTTTTCTAAATTATACAGGCTTAAATGACTTACAGCACAGTGCTTCTAAAAATTGCTTGCCTCAGATTTTAAGTTTATACAAACGTTGCCCTGACTTTTGTATTTCTTGTCCTTGTTTTAAATCTGTAATTACTGAAATGTTATTTTTAAGCCTGAAAAATACTTCTAGTGCATATTCTAAGGCCATATTTAATGATGTGAGCAAGCAAAAATGTTAATTCTCTTGTTGTGAATCTTTATTTTTACTTTAGATTTCCCCGTTTATTGTTAAGCTGTGTTAAAAGTTAATCTGCCAGCATCGTGTTTCTTGAAGTAGAGACCCATGTTCAAAACTTGTTGGGTTCATCCAGATGTGGAGGTTAAAGTTAGGAAGAAAGGACCTGTTGTGACATGATGCTGTCTTAATACTAAGCCTTTTACAGGTGCAGGTCAAATTTTGAAAAAATGTATTTCTGAAGAACTTGCCTTACATCAGTGCTTCCAAGAGTAACTTTATGCAAGTTGAATCACCTGATGTGAGCATTAGTTTTGTTTCTGTTAGAAAAAGGAAAATAACATTTCTGCTGTTAGTGTGCTGTCATATGTAGGCAGAGCTCACATAGGCATGTTGTGAGAGAATGTATTTCTATGATCCTAGTATTCTACACAGTGAGCCTCCCCTCTTCATATTGGAATTCTGAACAACAATTTAGAGACTGTCCTCTGCTTAATACACCACTGTTGGTAAATTGAACTGAACAAAAACCATAATGAACTTCCTAACTCTTATTTTCTTTCTCAAGATGTATCTGGGCTCTTTGCTATAGGTAGCTCCCAAACAGTGAGCAAACCCACATGCATTTGCAACAACTGTTACATGATGGTTTTATCACTCCTTTAGAAGCGACTGCGTAATGTCAATATTCTAAGGGGAAAAAAAACCCCAAAAAACCCCAGCATTTGTAAGCATTTGGGAACTGGAAATGTCAGTAGTTTTTTTATAAGTACCTTAAATGTGGTACTGTGCAGTAAGTCTATCTGAAGATAATTTAGAGTTGTCTTTTATTCTTTTGGATGGGAATAGAATATGAAGTTGAAGTTCAGTATTGCTGTTACCATTCACAAGTTTTGAGTACCTAAATTTAGCATATAATCAGTTTTGTGAAGATTGTCAAAATGAATATATTCACTAGAATGTTAATTTTTGCTGGTGTCAAGGCTTTCCTTCAGTCTGTCTGCCAGTCTTTGGGGATTTTTTTGTGAACTCTAGTGGTATCACAGAAAGCAATCTTCCATTTTTAATATTTTTTAAGGAAGAAATAGTTATTGAAGTCTGTCCTTTCATGGGGGAGAATGACAGAACTTTGGTGATACTCTTGTCTTCTGCATGTTTTAGTGTTTTTAACTGCTTTAAGAGATCTGGTCAGTCAGCCTTTTGTACTTCATTGTCTTCCATTTTGCATGCCCTGAGTGTTAGCTCTTAGAGCAAGTTGAGAAGCGTCAAGTTTTTTCATGTTCTAAGGAGTGTTTGTATTTTCCATACTTTCAGTGAATTTTATTTGCTTTGAAGTTTTTAACCTATTGCTGTTGTCAACACAGACATCTGCTGGATCTGCTGAAACGGACTGCAGTTCATGGAGAAAGTAATTCTGCCCTCATTATTGGACCCCGAGGATCAGGAAAGACTGTGGTATAAACATGTATTAAAAGTTTACATGAGGTCAAATTAAGCACGAGTTAAATGGCCTCAATGAAGTCTTGGGAGGTTTGGGAGCTAGGTTTTCATCTCTGTTTGTAAAGAGAGAATTGCTGATTTTTTACATGCAATTTCAGAACAATCTAGGACTTCTTGTGAGCTAATTCTGTTGAATAACAAATGGAGAAATTGGTTTCTGAACAATCTTCTGAAATTTTTTAAATGCTGATCTTCTGCTGATTCTGTAAAATAGAACAGCTTCATGTGCTGCTGACAAAAACACGTACAGGTCCATCCTCACAGTGACTTGCAGAAATATTCCTGGTTTTGGAATTCTCTGTGTGTCTTCACCAGGTATTGTGACACACCACAGGTACCCAAAACATGTAAAATGGAAATAATCTTATCAGAACAAGTTGCATTTGTCTTTCCGTGATCTGACAACATCATGGATTCTGCCTCCTTTCAGCATTTCTCCTATTGCAATCTCTGTGGTTCTTGCCACAAGGAGTTTGTTTGTCTTTGCAATTAAAGCCACGTTTTGTGTGCGCTTTACAAGTTAAACTGCTGTTGCTATTGGGCCGTCTGCTGTAAAAATGACCGAAAAGGCATCCAGAAACTGCAAAAAGGAGTAGATTGAGGGATGGATACAACTATAGCTGTTTGTGTCTAGAGAATGGCAAAGTATCTTAATCCTGGTTTAAAAACGTTGAAGAACATTGTTACCTTAATTGCTTGCAGGTAGAATAATGTATGGCAGTTCTAGTTTACAAGTGTAGGTTTTGTATTTTAAAGAAACTCTTTTTAGTTGAGGTGTGTGAAAGGTTGACATCTAAGGGCTATATAATATTGTGCAAACGGTGTAGTCTTTTATGAGCATATAACTTGATGAATAGGTTGGCTGTTACTGCAAAAAAAATTTTAAGATTGAAAAATAACAAAAATTACTTCAGAGATCTCCCCAGGTGCTAAAGCAAGTGGCCTTCAATCTTTTAAATATAGTTGAATAGTAATAAATTAATAGGTGGTAAACATATCCATGACAGAGCTGACTCCAGGCATTCTGGCAATTTGTTGATAGCTTTTTGTTTTACATTTCAAAAGGATTCAGTATTGTTACCTTCTGTTACCCATGGCACTTCAGAAGGATAATTGCCAATATACTATGGTGTGGTGGTATGGAAAGAGTTGCTAAACTGATAGCAAATAAGGATATGTACTCCCTGCCCTTCTTGAACTGGGGTTTAATTCTTCTTTATTAGACTTACAGATTGCTAGTAGGCAACACACACGGTGGTCAAAATAGTTTTTAGATTGTTATTATTTACAGTGTAGACATTCAAGGTGCTATTGAAATTGTTGCCTAAGGGGCTAACCTGAATGAATGGCAACTGCTTATTGGGCATAAACTTGAGAAACCAAGTGCATACGCTTTTTTGTTCAACGTTCCCATCTAGTAAATATAGGCATCTGTAGTAGGAGTCTAACTGTATCTGCTTTTAAATACAGTATCAATAGAAAAGTAGGGATGAGCTCTATACTGCAAGCAAATTGGAGTACATGATAAAGATTTTTAAAAACCCACAATAGAATGATCTGTCTCACACGTGCCCCCCAATCACTAGAACTATTACTTAACATAATACTTTAATTTTAACAATTTTTATTATTTAAACTGTTTTTGTTACTTAAAGGTTTTTTTTCCCCCCAAACCTTCTACGCAAGGCTAGTGAAGATGAAAATTTGTGATCCTTCCTGCCAGAATATAAGTAAACAAATCACACATGGAAAATGAATACTTATTTTATATCAAGTGAAAATGTTAGCTTTCAAAAAAGACTGCTAGAGACAAGCAAATTGTATGTGTGTATATAACTAAATATGTATGTATACATACATATACATGGGAGCTCTAAATTCTTAGCTGAGGAAGCAAAAACAAAGCGTAGCAAATGCGTAAGAAGTTAACATTTCATCTCCATATATGTATTTTAATACAAGTTTCTAAAAAGTTTTGCCAGGAACAGGTTCTTGATAGACTGTAAATTTGGGACCCCTAAGTTTTATAAGCAATAGTTGATGTAATTATGTGCTGTTTCATGCTTCCTGACTTAAAGAGGAAAAGCAAAAGTATGGTGTCCTTAAAGATTTAAACAAAGATTTTTGTTATGCAGCATCTAATGGAGCAGTGAAACTGAATACTGTACTAACTCAAGACAAATTCTCTTGCATCTCAAACTCATAAAGCTTCTTTGGATTAAGGCAAAAGGTCTAGATATTAGTCCCCAAAATGAGTGACTAAAATACTGTAGTAGTTTTTACATTTCTTTCTCTACTAATTCAGCAGAATGATCAAATGTCATTGCTACAGTCATGACTGTGAATGTGAAGTTTTCATTTTAGTATTTTAGTCTTGGAAGTACTCAAAAACATTGTTACTTAATGAAACTGCGCATACTGTTTCCTATCTTCTAATAATCAATTTGTACACTTACTGTTACTACATAAATCTCCTAAAGAAATAATGGTGGTTTTTTTTTTGTTTTGTTTCCTTTTTATTTCCCTAGTTATTAAATCGTGTCTTAAAAGAGCTTAAGGAAATGAAACAAGTTAGAGGGAACCTCTTGGAAGTTCATCTGAATGGTCAGTAATACAACATTATTCAAATGTCGCATTGCATTCAGTTGCTCCTACTGCATGTACTAAACAAAAATTTTGGTTTCCGCAGTTGTAATCTCTCCTCAGTTATGGACACATTTGGCTGTGAGCTCCAAAATGCCTTATTTTGTATCTCTCTATATAAAGAGAACTTCTGTGCTTTTAATGACTTATCAAAATGTTAAAAATCAGTTCAGTTGTGACCAGTTCTTTTAAGTGACTTCTTCTTACATGTAGGAAATTGCTGTTTAGTCTTAATTTATAAAAAGACATGGCTTTGTAAGGCTGGAAATCGAGAGAAATGTCTGGATAAGGTTCCAGTGGCAGTAGATGTGGTCTCTTGGAGTGAAGAACTGACAATTCTTCATGAAAAACTATATTCTTTCAGGGCTTCTGCAGACTAATGATAAAGTGGCCCTGAAGGAAATCACCAGACAGTTGAACCTGGAAAATGTAGTTGGGGATAAAGTTTTTGTAAGTATCAACTTTATTATATTCTTTGCTTATATCTATCAAAAATCTTTGCCTAGAAAACTGGCTTTATAGTCTGCAGCTGTTGAGACTGAATGGGCTTTGACTCATTTATGTTAGTACTGAAGTCAGTAGTAAAGAGAATAGCTGAAATGCTTCAGATTATATTTAATGAGTATTTTTGAGAGGCCATCTTCTGATGTGACAGAAGGTCCTTTTGAGCTGCTTGATAGGGCCTGTGAGATTGACGGAATTTATGTTGTGTATAATACATATCCAAGTAGCAAAAGCAGAATTAGGAGGGGGGTGAAAGGTGAAATTGCAATAGATTAGGTTTATTTTCATCAATCGCATTTGGAAAGCTAAAGAGAGATGTTACTGCTTCAGTTAAGAAGAAACAGAGAACTAGGTTGGAGGCAGTGTAGAATACAAGATTGTTCTTATTAGGCTTTATTATGTTTTGGAAATGCTTGTTTCTTGGGCTGTGCTTTGGTTTCTTACTTATCCCAAATGATTTTAGATACAGAGAATGGAGAACCCTTTCTAATAATAAGCTAAAATTTCCCCAAATACAGCAGCAGTAATAAAAGGAAATGGCAAGTATTCAATTTCAGCATAGTCATTTGAATGGGTTGTCCTTTCAACAGAGAACTAGAACTACCTTTCAAAGTCCACAGTTCCACCTCCAAAAATGCTGGATGCAAAACTGGACTTAAATATGCTTAATTCTCCTGTAATTTTCTCCATTACATTACTGTGGGGTACTACTTTGAACTCTTAACTTTTGGTTGCACATGGGCAGAGAAACATACTGATTTGCAGGAATGTCTGTCCCCTCTTCAACTTCCTATCTTAGCTTATGCAATTTACAATTGGACAGTTAATTGGCTTTCCTACCTGCTTTGATTGGGCTTGTGGTCTTCAGTTGTAGTTACTTCCCATCTCACATCCTGCGTACTTCAGAGAGTGTAAATGTGTGTAACTGAAGGAGTGTGGTCATAGCAATCCATTGTTGTCTGTCATGAATGTTTGATGCTTTGATTTGCCTAACAAGGTTGCAGATTAAAAAGCTGCATACTGATGTTTCTTGGTGGAACACTGTCAGTTTTTGCGTCTGTGCAGAGGAAAATGCATGTGCATTAACTATTTAAGGAAAAATAATGGTCCTTACAAAGTTAGCTTATTGTAGGCGTTCTTCTGATTGCTAATTTTGGCCTGTCTGAGGCAATTAGTTTGGGGTTTTCAGACTAGAAAGAAGTGGATCAGTGTAGGGTTAACACAACACCCTGTTTTCTTGTCCTGTAGAGGTGATGATTATACAATGTGAAGTAACATTACAAGTTTTTGAGAATAGGGGTTTAGGAGGAGATGGCCTTTATTACGTGCCTGAACTTGGACTTAGGTACACAGTTCTGAGAATGACATTGAAAATCTCTTCTGAAACATTTTTCTTCTCTGTATAGGGCAGTTTTGCTGAAAATCTTGCATTCCTTCTTGAAGCTTTAAGGAAAGGTAGGTACTAGTAGCCCCTGTTCTGAAATAGTGTGTATGCATATTTGTCATTTGAATGAAAAGTTAGCATGTATATGTGTGTTCATCTGCATGTGTTAAGTGTTATGAAGAAACCTAGCCCAAGAATGCGTTATGGTTGTAAAATAATGTAAAACATACATAACCCCAAACAAACATATACTTAACATAACTGAGGTTGTAAAGGCTTGCATGTGATGATCACAGATTCTTTTATCGAGATTGAAGATATTGAAAATAGTGCTTTTTAAAAAAACAAACAGATGTAGAAATCTGCTTTCCCTTACAACCAGAAATTATGCTTGGCAGAATAATACAAAACCTTATCAATTTTTCCATGTAGTTTGGTTTCCGCTGTTGTAGCGGTACTTAAATAAAAGGAGGGCTTAATGACAAGCTAAAAGAAAGTAATTTAAGTTGTTAAACTGGGAGTTTGTGAGAGCTGCAGAGATGGAAGCCCCATGGTGAAGTTACCAGACTAACTTTTCAAATTGCTGTCTCAGGAGATCGAACTAGCAGTTGTCCAGTCTTGTTTATACTGGATGAATTTGACTTGTTTGTTCATCACAAGAATCAGACGCTGCTCTATAACCTCTTTGATATATCACAGTCAGCCCAGACTCCAGTAACAGTTATTGGACTTACATGTAGGCAGGTAAGAAACAGCACTTTATCATTCAGTGTTTTCAGCTGTTATTTTAAAGAGACTGTTGCCTTAGTTGGGATGTTTTCTGCTCTCCTGGAGCCTTGCTTATTTACTAAGAGACTCTTATTATGCCTTTTTCTGACTTTAGAACTGGAAAGGGGAGTAAGGGTGATTAAAAAAAATACAATCATTTGTGCTGAGAGCAGCCTTGGATAACCAAAATACTGCAAAGCCTTCCTTTGCACTGCTAGGTGAGCAGGTTTACATGTCTAAGGAGACACAAGGCTGTGGTCCTGTATTACCTCAGGAGAGCTGTATTTTTCTCCATATGGCTGCTCTATATTAGCAGGGACTGTTGTTCCCTGTTTGGAGAGGCTCCTGGGCATTGCAGTTTCTTGGTCAGCAGTTGGTAAGAACAGAATGGTGTTAATCTACAGTGTTTAAAACATTGTTCTGGAGACAAGGAATTTTTTTAAGCAAACACTTCAATAGGGCACTATTGCTATAAAATGACCATGTTCAAAATGGGTTTAGGATCCTTGTTAAACTTGCTGTGATATTTAAAATAACATTGTAGGGAACTGTGGACAGATTTTGTGTATACTGTGAAATGATGACATTTTTGACGCTATGGAGGTTGATATTTTATAAAAATTATACTGTTTTCCTCAGTAAACTGGATTGGTGGTAAAGATAGCTGGGTTATGACTGGGAGGAAGATCAAAATCTTCCTTTGCAGCCTTAATCTCGGGTTGGTTGGGCTTCGGTGATGTTTAGCTGGGCACAATGCTGAAAGCTAATAGAGTAGTTAATAATTGATTTAGTAAATTCTGATCTTTTATTTTGTGACGGGCTTTGAGCAACCTGGTCTGTTAGGTGTCCTTGCCTGTGGCAGGAGGCTCGGAACTCTATGGGCTTTAAGGTCTTTTCCAACCCAAGCACTTCTGTGATTCTGTGATTACTGTCCTGAGTCTGATATCCTCATCATGCATTGCATTGCTCTGCTTTGGAATGTAGTCAGGGTGGAGTTTTCAGGGGCCATACCACGGTTGTGGTGATAGCTGTTGCTTCTGAACTCTTCTTAAATCACTGGTCTCTGTTGCTTGGGATTTGTAAATCCAAAGGTGTCTTTGTATTTTGCATTGTTGGCTCTCTATTTACACTTACTGCTCCCTGTTGGTGAGGAGCTTCAGTATTCTTAAAGCCTTTTTTTTTTATTTACTGGAAATAAAACCACTGAAACCAATGCAGATTGAACCCTTAAAAACCAAAAAGGACCATCCAAAATTCCTAGTAACTAGGAGTGCAATCTTTCTGTGCCAGTATCAGGTAGGGTAATAGTACTGGGTTTCTCAGGATGAACCCCACAGCTTGTTTTTGATCCCATCTATTGCCATACTTTCTGAGAAAAGGTTTTCTCCCTTACACTGACAACCTGATGGCAGATCTGCTTAGTTCTGCCTGACAATCCTGGAAGATAAATACTGGCTCTTGAGTGTTTTGGGGTACTTTTAAGCTGGATTCTTTTGGTCTGACAAAAGGCATGTGAACTGACAGCTGCCAACCTCTGTATCTACTAACTGGACAACTGGTCTAGAGCCACAGTGGCTAAAACATCTTGAAAGCAGGCTGAAGTTACTGAAATATTTACATAATCAATGGAGAAATTTTGTTGGGTATCCTAGCAACTAATTAGCCTGTGTGATGCACTGCATCACGTGACTTGGGCGAGTGGCCAATCATTGGGCATTTTGGGGCACATGGATTATAATAATTAGCAAAGGTCTTGCCAGAACATTTCAAGCCTGAGAATTTAATAATTCCTTTTTTTTAAACAGTATTTACATTGGTGTTTTGTAGTTCTCATCCTAGCAAAGAATGCATTAAATGCAGCTACTTTTTTTCATTATTATTTGTACTGTTTTTTTTAAAACCAAGGATATTCTGGAGCTCTTGGAGAAGAGAGTAAAGTCAAGGTTCTCTCACCGACAGATATATTTGATGAATTCGTTTGATTTTAAACAATACATTAAGATATTCAAGGAACAGCTTGCTCTTCCTGCCGAATTTCCCGACGAATCTTTTGCACAAAAATGGAACACTAATGTTCAGGTATTTAAAGCTCTTTATACTTGGTTTTAGTAAAACTTAAAAGTAAACCCAGTTAATAAGTGCAAAGCCTTTACCTCAGATTAGTATTTCCTTTCAATACTTGAGTTTGATACAGAATAATAAATTGTGATAGGGAATCTTTGCTCATTCAAGTCCAGAGGTAAAATTAGAAGACCAGAAAGTTAAGGTGAGACACAAAGAACTGCATTGTCACATGTAACCTGAGCTCTTCCTGAAAGTCAACTGACTGTGTTTTTTCGGGTGAGTAGGAAATATTTGCTGAGACCATTGAAGTATTGCGCGTTTTTGCCCTTTTTTTTGTTTGTTTGTTAGCATCTCTCAGAGGATAAAACTGCGCAGGACGTGCTGCAGAACCTTTTTCACTACAGTAAAGAGCTGCACTCACTTCACTTGCTTTTGGTATGTATTTTGATGTGTATGTAGGGTCTTCCTGCTTTTCAGTAGTTGGCAAACAGCACTTGTGTCTTTCCAGCCTGTCTTCCAGCATTGAAAATAACTTTTGCCAGACCTTTCCATGTATAAAGCAAAACTGTGGGTGAAATACTTTCAAATTGTTTTTTCCTTTCTGAGATTCTTTTTGGTTGCTGGTGAATCCTGAGAACTGCTTATACTGAAACCTGCTTTTGCTATGTGGAAATCTGTTGTTGCACCTAAATATTCCTCCTTTCCCTAAATCTGTCCCTGTACTGAACCTGCTGCTGTTCATCAACGTCTGTTATCTTCAAAGATCAATAAATTTCGGCGCCATTTTTTTTTACTCCCGTGGCTTAACTGTGTTCTTGCCTCACCTTCTGCTCTCCGCTTTGTCATCCTTCTGTCACTGTCAGGGTATGTTGGTGTTCCTTGCCTGTTCCTTGAGCTGCTCTAGCATAATTCTGTGTAGGTATCTGCACGTTCAACATAAAAGCACACAGTGCTTTTATGGAACTGCTTTTGGTTGAATAACTATCACTTAAAGCCAAAATATTTGTTGTTGTAATCCCTTTTTTCACTCCTCCCTCTTCCTAAGCCATTGCCCTTGCTGTCATACAAGGTTACTTGCCTTTATGGACTCGTTGCTCCTGGGTACCTCTTCAGTAAGAGCGTTCCCATAAGCCTAAAGTCTTGTTACTCACATAGAGGAAGTTCTTTTGTTTTCTTTTGTCACTTCCAGTTTCTTCTTATGAAGAGTATCAGATAAAATCACTTTATGACCTGTTTGATTAGGCACGGCTTTGTTTTCCAGAGCTGGTTTGATACGTAGAGCAATTTAGGTAGCTTAGATGCTGTCCTGAATTTGTCCATTACTGTGACGCTAGTCCAGGAAATGTGATCTTAATCTTTTAAATCTTGAGATGCTGGAAGCTTGAGGCTACTAATCCCTAGAAAATACTGTGACAGAAGTTAATACTTGTCTTCCAAGTGATCACATTATCTGGCACCAAGGGCCTGAAGAAGCTTTCAAAACTGCACTTGGTAGCTTCAGCCTTTCCCAGTTATGTTAGGGGTGGAAGTAAAGCCACCTCCACTGTATGGGGTAAAATTAGACTGCTGCTCCCTTTTAGAATAATTCTGTGTTCAGTAAGTAGGAGGTAATGCTGGTGGTCAGCTTCCTGCTGTCAGGACTAATGAGCTGAAGCTTAACACATGGTCAGGCTCTCTCGGGTGGTTATTTCTCTCAAAGCTTGCCTTCCCTCACTTGTGTTTTTTCAGTACAATTAATATGAATGCACTAACATTGATTACCAAAGAGATGGGTTTTTTTTTTTACCATCTTAAAATCTCTGTGTTCCTGTCAGGCGTGAAAACCCCACTGAACACATCTGAACGTGTGGTGCACGGAGTCAGATTTTAACCACCTGCTCAGTGGTGGTCTCCTCCTGGAGTCTTCAGTGCTGACAGCTTTACCCAGTGCTGGGCCTACAGTCCTTTCCAAAACTAGATCATAGACTTTGTGCTTTAGGTTTGAAACAGAGAGCATGATCCAAACCCTCTTTTTGGTTGTCTTCTCTTCACTGGAGTTTGTTACAAGATGGCAGATTATTTTGAAATTAAGGGCACCCAGTTCTGTCCCTGTGGTTTGAGTGAATGCCGGAAAAAAGCCAATGGCTGCCTATCTGAACGGCCTCTTCTCGAGCCCTGCGTGTAGGGAGAGAAAAAGGATGGAGAAGGACTGGTGGTAGATAGCACTGGATGTTCATGGTGAAAGGCCTCAGTGAAATTAAGCTTTTCATCACAGACCTGCGAAAGTAGGAAGTAGTCACTAAAAACATTTGGTTTTTTATTTTGTCCACGAAGTTTTTACAGGGCAGATAGTTAAAGTCCCAAAGAGCAAGAGAAGGTCACTGCAGTGTGCCTGCTGCTGCAGAAAGCCTTGGGGCTAATCCAGAGCTTTGGAAGGGTGATGGTAGAAAAGGTCAGTTAACTGTCTGTTAACTCACACTTGTTCAAAACTCACTTCCTGTGGCAGGTAGCTGAATATTGTTAAGGATTCATATTGTAAGAAAGTGAGACTTTAGCAAATGCTCTGAAGGGGTCAATCCTATTCTGTAACCCGAGTGGTGCCTTCAGGTACTTTCTTGGCACTTTTGGTTCCCTGTCACAAAGGTGTGTTTAAACCAGTTGTGAGTCAGCAATCACTAGAGTATGCTAATGCACTGAAATGAATATAAACAAGGTAATGAGTGTTTGTGTCCTCCACTGAGAGGGCTTTAAAGTTCTAAGCCTGGAAAACCTTCCTGGCAAAATGTAGTTGTAGCTACCAGCTATTTACAAGGTTTTCAGTATGAGCTTACTGTGTGTGGGGGTTTCTTCATTAATGTTTCCAGTAGGTGACTCCAGGGGAAGTGTGTTCTTCTGCATCTCACCCCCAAGCAGAAAGTATGTCTGGTAATTAGTCATTAAGTGGAAAATGTCTGCTGCTTTATTTTTAGATGCTTGCTCTAAGTAACGTTACTGTGCATCACCCACTTATCACTGCATCAGATCTCCATGAAGCAAGCAAGCAGTATCGAACGGACTCAAGAGCAAATATTGTACATGGTAAAACTCAGCTTCCCTTCTCCCCTCCTGTCCCCTCCCCCACTAAATGTTTCTTAGGAGTGTGAAACTCAAGTCCCTCCCTGAACTTCTCCTGATGTAAGAGATCCTGTCTAGGGCAGCGTGCCTGTTGGTATGAGCTGCACAGGGAATACCACTCCCACAGAATGCTCCTGGGCATTTGTACATGTACGTGGGTATAGCAATGCTGAATAAACTAGAGATGGAGTTACAGACTAGTAAAAAGCTTGGCCAGTGCACCACTGTGATGTGGGCTTACAGCTGGCAGTGCCAAATGGCTAGTTTGCTGCTTCAGTGCTAGCCAGGAAAAGCACCGGTAGCCTGGGCAAAGGAACTGGCCTAGACCGTGTGTCTGTCCTGCTGACATGGTGGAGGAAGAGAAGATGCTGACCCCTTCCTGCATCACCAGCAGGTCCAGGAAGGCAATTCTGCTCCTCTGCCTTGCTCTTGAGATTCTACCTGGAGTACTGCATTGAGCTCTGGGGTCCTCTAAGACTTGGGCTTGTTCAGCCTGCAGAAATGAAGGCTCCAGGGAGACCTTAGAGCAGCTTCCAGTGCCTAAAGGAGCTGATATGAAAGCTGGAGAGAGGCTTTTTACAGTGTCAGGTAGGGACAGGACAAGGGGGAATGGCTTTAAATAGACAGAGGGGAGATTTAGATTAGATACTGGGAAGAAGCTCGTCACTATGAGGGTGGTGAGGCACTGGCACAGGTTGCCCAGAGAAGCTGTGGCTGCTCCATCCCTGGCAGTGTTCAAGGCCAGGTTGGATGGGGCTTTAAACAACCTGGTCTAGTGGAAGGTGTCCCTGCCCATGGCAGCAGGCTTGGGACTAGGTGAGTTTTAAGGTTCCTTCCAAGCCAAACCAGTCTGTGATTCTTGCAGTGTTGGTAGCTGGGGGTACAGGAGGTACTTTAGCTGTTGCAGTAAACCCTCTGTGACTTGCAACAGTCTGTGCTTGGGTATCTACAGAACTGAGGTGTGAACTTGAATTCTGTACTCTGGGAGCTCAGCTGCATGTGCTTACCTGCCATTAGTTGAGCTGCTGTTCTGCTGTACAGTCCCTTCTGCACGTTTCTGTGAGCTGCTGCTACCTTTGCACCACCTGGAGGTTCTCCCTTTCTAAACTGTGTCAGAGGGGATGTACCAAGCACTACACTGCTTTCTCAGAAAAGCATTCTGGAACCTGCACAAACAGTGATAGAGATACAGGTCTCCTGGTGATGTGATACTAAGTCTACATACAGTTAAAGGGGGAACTGCTTCCCTGACCAGGAAAGGTTAACTCAGACTGTGGCTTCCAGGTTTTACAGGATTTGATTTGGCTTAGTCCTGTGCTTCCCAAAGTCTCCTCAGGACCATGGAACTAATTTGCTGTGTCACTTCTTCAGCTTCAGATAACAAATAACCTTTTCAGAGTCTCACTTCATGATATGCTGTCCAGTACCAGTGAGATCCTGAATATCTGTCACTCTGTACAATTGCAATAATGGCTTTTCTTTGTATTTATATTTACATTACTTGCTTTTGATGGAAACAGCCCATTTCTTTGAATACCTGGAGGAAAAAAGTGTTTTTTACCTAGCCTCTCAGATTTTGGATTTATTTTTTTTTTACATTAAGAACATATATAACACAAATAGGTGAGGCCTACAGCATATAAAAATAGTATGAGAGCTGCTTGCATTTCTGAGATGAAGTATTTAGAGCTCTTGTCTTTCCCTCTAGGTTTGTCTGTCCTGGAAATCTGCCTAATTATAGCTATGAAACACTTGAATGATGTTTATGAAGGAGAACCCTTTAACTTCCAGATGGTTTACAATGGTGAGAGAAATGCCTGAACCTTACCAGTCCTACATCAGTGACTTCCCCTAAGTAACTGTTTTTTCCCCATTACTGCTACAGAATTCCAGAAGTTCATACAGAGGAAGGCACACTCTATGTACAACTTTGAAAAGCCTATTGTCATGAAGGTAAGCCTGAAATGTCTTTTTTACTTATTTTTTTAACTGTGAAGTATTGAGATGTCTTCTATTTCTTAGGGCAGAGATGCTGAGTAGTCAAATGCAGCGCTTGATGCAAGACCAGGACCCTTCAGGGGGTGGAGCTTGGAGCAAGCACCTTGGGTGAGAGCTCAAGGCAGTGCCCAGCTGGGAAATAGCTACACTTGAAAGAGTTTAGTACCAGTGTGAAGCCTTTCTCAAGGGAGCTTAACTTACCTGGGATAAGGGCTCAGTGAGACTGCCTATCAGAGATAACTTCCAAAGGTGTCTTCAGTGAGGATGTTCACTTCTGCTCTCCAAAACTTCAGTTAACTTTACCCCATCAAAAATGGGCTTTTCTTAATCCAGTAGGTCTGACTGAGGTGTGGAATCAGTGCAGTCTGATATGGCCAGCTTGCTCAGACAACTACAGTCTGAGGTGCAAGTTGGGAACTGTGTTTTGGTTACAAACCATCAGGTGCTATCTTTTTTGTTGATGAATTAATCCAGTTTTGTGGTTAAAACTGCCTTTCCCTCTTCCAACTAAGCACACTTTGGTTTCCAATTCAGTGTCATTCAGCTGGAAATTATATAATGCTGTCTGTGTGCTTGGCATAGACCTTCCTGTTGGTTTCCCTGAATAACAGCATCATTCCCATTTACCCGTACACTGGGTTTCAAATATGGTTTCTCTAAGAAGGAAAGTGAATTCTACATAAGCCAGCATAGCTGACATGCTTTGCTATATATGCAAAGGATGTGAAGTAGACCAGAGCTGTTGTCAAACAGCTGCTTGGCTAGCACATCACAGGCTTCCATCAGGAGTGTCTCTGGTCATCCAGAATGAGCAATGTCATCTTCCCGCTCTTATTTTTTGTTTTTTAGGCATTTGAACACTTACTGCAGCTGGAGTTAGTAAGGCCAATAGAAAGACCAAATATACGTGCTCAGCGTGAGTACCTCCTGATGAAGCTGCTGTTGGACAGTACTCAGATCATGGATGCCTTGCAAGCATACCCAAACTGCCCTGTGGATGTGAAGCAGTGGGCAGCCTCATCACTCAGCTGGCTCTGAACTTTCTGCAACTTTCAGCATCACTTTCTGCATCTGAGCTTTTTGAGTTGAGCATGGGCTGCAGCAGAGGGCATGTTTTGCCACAGGAGGTAACATTTTGTAAGAAGCTTTGCTGATTGATGGGAGATTTCAGTTTTTAAGGAGAACTGCTCCAATGTTACGTTCTGATGCCCATAACAGTGATGAAGGGGAATGCTCTGGCAGTTTAGCTTTTCCTCTGGTGCAGTTTCCACTTCATACAAGTCTTGAGTTCCTTGGTCTGGGATTGACTGTGTCAGGTGCTGCCTTGGGGCACACCACCCCCAGGCACAGCTACCTCTCAAATGATGTTTGAAGCTCATGCTTGGTGTACTTTTCAAATTTGACTTGATGCAGAAAGCTTATTAATTAACCTTTAATGACAGCAGATGGTGTTTTGGGGTGAAGTACAACCTGCCTTGTCCAGGTTACTCAGCTGTTTCTGCAGGGAACTGCCTGCAGGGCCTGTGTCCTCCTGTGCTGGGGCAGCTCTGAAACACCAGCAGATCCCCCCCAGAGAGCTCCTGCGGGTTCTGTGGCCCATTGCTGGGGAGAGAAATCTGTCTGACAGCAGGGGGAGGGAAGGCTCTGTCTGGAAGGTACATGCTACTACATACATACTTCAGTGATACACTTCTTCCCAGGTAAGAGTTACCATTGGTTTGGTACCACAACATGTCCCGAAAAGCCCTGCTGCAAAGATAGCACAAACTGTAAATAAAAACGTTGCCGCAAGATGTTGTTCAGAAGTACTTACCCAGGCAGGAAAGTGGGTGTTGAGCCAACATGTACCTTCTCACAGTGCGGTGTGGCTCATGCAGTTCAAGGTGCGCCTCTGAAATGGGGAGGAAGGGGGGGGCTATGGCTTCTTGCCGAGTAGAGAGCAGAGGTGGGAAAAGGTGATGCCCATGTTAAGAGCTATTTTTACAGAAGCACTTGGCTGTGGGGCTGGAGACAAGCCAACAGGTGCCTCGGGTACACCTGCCCAGCCTCTGCTCACACCTGGGGTCCTGCTGCTGTGTTTAGGGATTGGACACTGCTGAGGGTTTTCACCACCCTGCGGTGGGAAACAGACGCTTGCAGGTGTGGTATAGGAAGGTCACGTCTCCTGGCAGAGCAACTCGTTCAACAGCCACAGGTACCCACAGGTTTGGAAAGGGCTGGTTGGTGAAACTGAACATGTTCAGAAGGGATAATGGAGACTGGCTTTAATTCAGGATAAAGGCTTGGGAGGGAGCCCAACCCTTTTAGGGGCAGGAGCCTACAAGGGCTGTTCTGCAGCAGGTGGCTGCCCTGCTGCCCAGGCAGAAGGGAAGGGCTGTGGCAGGGCTCTGGGACAGGAATGGTAGAAGTGAGTGTGGAATTACAGGAGCATCGTTGCAGCCTTCCCATGGCCGCCTCATGCAGGAGGGAGCCCCCCCTGGTGCTCACCTCAGAGACTGGGTCCTGCCCTGTGTGCTGCACTGCTGATTAAAACCCCTGAGATGGAAAGTGCCCCCTCCTGAGAGAGGAGGGTGGGTTCTCCATCTCCAAGGCCAGGCATGATGTGGACTGTGCTTTCGCTTCCCTGCTGCATTTTAACTGCAGGATTTTTCCTTTCTTTTTGGGTGTTACTTTTGGCCACAAAGGTACTCGCTGTCCTCCCTGTGTCACAGTATGAGAGAAGGCATATGCAAGTCATAGTAGTCACATTTTTTATTTTAACTTCTGGGGGGAGTTGGGGAGAAAGAGTATACATTTTTATTTGTACAATATTTAACAATCACTTTATTGAGGGGCAAGGGGGGATTGGTTTGTTTTTCGTACTTGCAGAAAAACAGCAAGTACCTTTTGACAGTAGTACAACAACCTGTGCCCAAAACACTGACAAATACAAAGAGTAAAGTTAAAATAACTGCTTACCAAAATCTCGAGAGGTAACGAATAGTATATGGACTGAAACGGCATTAAAAATAAAAGGAAAACAAAACAAAAAAACCCAAGAAGAAGTACTGCTGGTTGAGTATCTGAGGTAAATGATGTTCCATTGAGGATGCTACGTCAATCATTTTGCCCAGGAACATATATTGCAGCTTTCTGCACTTTGTACCAAATGTTCCTAATGAAAGGAAATCCATTAAGAAAGGTTAAAGAGAAGCTGGAGAAAGAGCAAATTAGCAACCCTGGCTGTCCTGTCAAATGCCAGTTGGACCAGGAGAAGGCTGGTGACTGGTAACAATTTAGTGTTAGCGCACCTGACATTGGCATTTGAAAACCACACCAACCTTCTAAAATCTCAGCTGGCAGGAGCACAGTGGTGGATTCCAGTCCTCAAGGGGTAGTCTGGAATACCATCACCAGCAACAGCTCTACTTCAACAGCAACTGGGGCACAAGCTCTGCTCTGAAACACTATAGTACAAATTCATGCAGGGTGCAGCACAGAAGCATCTTGCCCTGTAATGTTATGTGTGGAGTGGTGTAGGGCTGAAGCTTCTGGGTAGTCCAGGATAGCAGCAGGAAATGTGGCTTAATGCTATGCATAAGGAACAAGCTGCTCCTCACCAGCCACAGGACCCAGTGACCCTCAGGAGCTCATGACCACAGGACCTCAAGGGACAATGGCCACCACCTGCTAGTATATCACAGCAGACACTCCAAGGCACCAGCCTTACCAAACCCTGCCCTCTACACCTGCACAGTGCCCATGGGCTCCTGTGCAAGCAGTTGCACACAACAGCTCTGGGGACATGGATTATTTTTACCAATCATGCTAAAAGCACGCACTTACACTATGAACATCCTTTTCACATTGACACTGTTAAAAACCAGGAAGCTGGGAGCAGCACAGCATTTAAGTAGGGAGAACCAAAGGCAGCTTTAAAATGCAAAGACAAGTTGTCTTGGTTCTCCTGCTGCCTTGTTTGCCACATGAGGGAGCACAGACCAGTCCCCACTATGTCTGCTGCAGGCACCTGCAGCTGCTGAAGTTTGAGGGGTGACATCACGATGATGCATGTTTTATACCCAACCAATTTTTCCACTGGATCTTGAGTAACACATTATTAAACAATCTGCATTGACTCCAGTTTTGCTAGTGAAAGGGTTACAACTCATTAGGAGCACCAGCATTGTATGAATGGGTTCTTACTTGTTCAGAACTCAGCAGCTACATTCACCTCCTACTGGGTGCATAAAGTAACATCCCTGGATTAAAAATGGAAGCTAAAGGAAAGCATCAATCTAAGAAGTGGCCACAAACTTGGTTTCTTTCTTTTTACAGCCAAGCTGAGCACCGAGTTGAAATCAGAGCACATTTCCCCTGCCTCAGGACAGCACAGGCCAGGCAGGCAGCACTTGCACACACAGGCAGGTGGCACTGCTGCACCCTTCTCCCCTCCCTGCCACCAGCCAACACTACCCTAGGTCCTGTTGACCCAAAAGGTTTCTTACTGTTCCTAGAAAGTCAGTTCATGTACTTGTAAAACAGAGTACCTGTGGCTGCATGGATCAGTTTTCACACAGCATTCCCAGTGAGCTCCTCACTGCAGCATTAGCAGCTTCTTTCAAAAGACGCTGAACACACGATGTAAAAACAAAGAAAACACTGAGGGAGCACACGGCACGCTATCTGCTCTTGTCTTGTCGGCTCTGCACTCTAGAGGTTTATAAGGCTTATTTTACTTGGAAGTTTGTGTAAGGGATCAAATAAGTGTAGTCAAACAGAACTTCTGAGAAGTGCTTTGGCACCTACCAACCTACCAGTCACTTCGCAATTTAAATAAGGTGCAAATTCCTAAACTCAAAAAGAAAGTTAGAGTTGTAAAAGCAATTTCACTGGGTTTTCCTCAGTTTTTGAGAGTCTATGCTATGGACACTGGTATTCGTTACCTCTACATAGTCACTGTATGTTTTAAGTTATAGCTAAATTATCCCTGAAATTTGTAAGCATTCATAATGTGAAACCTGTGGCTAGCATTTTCTGTGTGACTCCAGGACAAACTTGCACCTGCAAACAACATCGAGTCTCACTGATAAGATGGCACCAAGTGTTAAGTAGATCTCAAAGCAGAGGATAAAGAATTTGGGGTAACTGAGCTTCCTGAGGTGATCCTGAAACAGCGATACAGAACCCACTACATACTGTTTAGTGAAACAGAAAACACACTATGCAGACTGTCACAAACATAAATAGGAAAAAGACTTCTTTAAAAAAGAACAAGAATTCAGAGCTTTCCAGTGTCACAGCTCACAGAAAATTAAAAAAGTCATGCTTAAGTTTTCAAATATTCCTCAGACACAGCAAACCTAAATAATATTCAGTTAAATAAATGCATGAGATCCTCTGGGAAGCGGAGGTAAGAGAAAAGCTTTAAACTAAAAGAGGAAGGAAAATTTTGTTTCAATAAACAGCACTTTTTCTTTTATACACAACAAGCTAGTACAAGGAAAGGCTAAAACACTGCTTTAGGAATGGCCATTTACTATCGGCACGAAGCATAGCTTACCCTTTTTAAATAACACAGTGAATTTGCAATACATCATTTACAAAACACGGATCGATTTATTCAATTTTTGTTAGTGTTGTCAATCTCATAATTTAGCAGAGGTGGAACTGAGGTATACCTTGTTGAGGGAGGTTAAGTAATACTTGGAAGCCTCTTTGCTATAACCCACTTGATTACTTTATGTACACAGAACAGCAGCACACTAAACATTCACAAGCTGTGTCATAGTCGCATTACAATAGTCATTTTTATAAACAACGGCAAATGCAATAAAAACAAGTTACCCTTTTTTTAAATCTGAAATGAAATGTTTGATTTAAAAAAAATAACAGTAGTTCATTTAAGGGATTAGTCTCTTCTGACAGGTATTAAGAAATCGGGCGTCAGTTTTTAAAATGCTTGATTAGCCAGAACAGGTCTGTATTCTTCATGTAAGTTCCTTAACCGCATGTCACCGTTTCTCAGTCACGTGTCCTTCAGGTGTACACAGGGAATGCAGAAAGTCTCAGGGATCCGTGTTTGGGAGGAGGAAGGGGAAAATAAAGGAAGAACACCTCTTAATGCTGTTCCAGAGAGACTTACCATTCTTCTCACGTGGCGAACAGTAATGATGCGAGCAGACCCCTTAGCTTTAGCAGCTCCAGTGAAGAGTCCGGTGGTCAGTTCCGTGACCAGTGCAACTATCTATCATAGACTGGATTCTTTGGGAGGAAAGTCAACATTTGTCACCATCGTGACCACAGTCACAATATCCTCTGTTGTTATAATGTTAGTTAATTTTTGCATCTGAATAATACGTTCTTCTACGCAGCCTGCTGACAACCTGGCTTCCGCATCATGATCCCAGCATTCCTCTATGGTTTCACAAAGCATTGCCATTCCCTGTGGGCAAACAAAGCAAAGGAAAAAAAACTGAATGGTATATACAGTTAGCAGCAAGTTTTAAGAAGTCATCAGAATCTAGCAATTTAATAGAAAACAGCATTTCCACGGAATGGTTTGGGTTGGAAGGGACCTTAAAGCTCATCCAGTTCCACCCCATGAGCAGGGACACCTTCCACTAGACCAGGCTGCTCAAAGCCCCATCCAACCCAGCCTTGAACATTGCCAGGGATGGGGCAGCCACAGCTTCTCTGGGCAATCTGTGCCAGTGCCTCATCACCCTCACAAGGAAGAACTTCTTCCTCATATTGAATTTAAACCACTCCTCTCCAGCTTTCTTGTTGTCCCCTTCAGGTACTGGAAGCTGCCCTAAGGTCTCCCTGGAGCCTTCTTTTCTCCAGGCTGAACCAGCCCCAGCTCTCTCAGCCTGTCTCCATAGCAGAGGTGCTCCAGCCCTTGGAGCATCTTTGTGGCTTCCTCTGGACTTGCTCCAACATGTCCACATTCCTCCTGCTCCCCTTGAACAGTGCTAGGAACCAGCAGTGGTGTTACTGCAAGTCCCTATCCATGAAGCAGACCTGGGAAGCATAGAATTCCTCCCTAACTAATCCCAGATATTTCTCATGCAACACTGGTTATCCTATGTAGCAGTGTTCAGTTATAGCAATACTGTCATAATAAAGACTATTAGTTTTTAACTATACTAACCTGTGCATTCAAAAGTAACCCTAAAAAAATCTTTCATCAAAATAGTAAAAAATAAGTAAAATTTTAAAAATCACTCTCTAATCACTCAGAATATTTTAAGAACATCCCAGTTTACGGTCCATTTAATTCTTACTGGAATTACGAAACTTACATTCTTCCTTAAAGGCAGCATTATGAACAGAACACCGGATTAACAACATTTGAAATTCAAATCCTGCCAGAACACTGCAGAATGTGGTTGTGTAACGACTTACAGCATGTTTTTGCCAGCATTCTCTTAAAACAGGTCTCTTCTTTTTATGAACTACAACTTCCTGCATGTCTTCGAGGGAGGGATGCTGGCCAATTTCTTCCTCAAATGGCAACATGTACTCATCTACTGGGCCTAAAGGGAAAAAAAAAAAAAAAA
>NDXB01015076.1:115206-131893 GCA_002631895.1 Agapornis roseicollis | reverse complement strand
GTACTGACAGGACCAAACTGACCAAAGAGGTATTCCATACCATAGCACATCATGCCCAGGATGTAACTGGGTGTGATCCGGAAGGCCTAGCTCTCTCGGGGTGGTTGGAAGAGGTGGTCGGTCAGCACTCGGTTGGTGGGGTGTCGTGAGTTATCTGTTGTGGTTGATGGGATGCTGTATTCTTTTCCTTTATCATTATTATTATTGGTGGTAGCAGATGTGATTTTTGTTCTACCTTAGTTACTAAACTGTTCTTATCTCAATCTGTGGAAGTTGCATTCTTTTGATTCTCCCCCCATCACTCTGGAAGCAGGGGAGGGCAAGAAGGGGGGTTGAGTGAGTGAATGAGATGCGTGGTTGGTTGGGTTTAAACCACGACACCAGCAAAGAAACATTGAATTAAATTGTCTGCTGCTTCTCACAAGAGGGAGGCCACAGGATGTACAGCCTGAGAAGGGGGTGGTTGTTCAAGGAAAGGTATGTTTAAGGAAACTCTCAGGGGCAGATCAAGTGAAACTTATGGGAAAACAATGCTGCATATATCAACACGATGCAGACTAGCTCTTGAAAAGACTCCTGCCAAAGGACTCCTGCCTGAAGTGTAGGCAAGCCTAATGCACTGATAGGTTTATGTAAAGAGATGGATTAGAAGCCCATTTATTTGAAGTTATTAACTATGCAATTTACTGCTCCTTATTTTTTAGTTTTTCAAGGAAATTTATGGTAGTAGGTATTTAGTACAGTTCATGAAGTACTATAACTGAGGGTATTGGTAGAGAACATGCATAAATTTTCCTAGGTTATTATTATAATGTATTTATTGTTCATTTAGTTAAATTTTGTGGCACTTACTAAGAATTAAAGTTATTTCAGTAAACTGGAAGCTGAAGTTGTATGAGATTCCCCTTACATCTGGGACTGCTGTTGTCTTTTATATGCCATTCCTTTTTATGTGAATGAGAGCATCACATTGTGTTGCTCATAAATATGCCATTGTGATATACAGTAGACTTTAAGTTTTCAAATGCAGCAACCCATACATATCTTTTTCTTAATCATAAACTGGAATTAAACTTGTTCAGCTCATCTATTAGCATAACAGGGGCATCCTCACCCTCTAATTACAGCAAAGGATTCTTCCTTGCTTTAAAGATTTTATTGGGTTTTTCAAGTTGTATTAAATCGTGTAAGGGTTATATCAAGTAATTTGTCACTCTCAACAAGCCAGCATGAGATGAACAGTAGATTTATTCAGGGTATTTTCCCAGTCAATGGATTTACAGCCTCCACATTTATTTTAGATAAAACTAAGCCAATTCCTAAAGGGTTTGTGTTTTTTGGGGGGTTGTTTTGTTGTTTTGTTTTTGTTTTTCAATAATTTACACCAGAGTCCTCCTGCATATTTTCTGTCTTGATTTCTTTTCTCCATCTATCCTGATCATTGAAAAATCATCCCCAGGAGGGTGAAACTCGTTTCTCTGAGGACACCTCTGTTTTTTCAAATCAATTCAGATGACACTGGTGCTATGTTTGGGGCAGTAAATTAAATAGCTTTTGGCTTGCATTTGCCTTTTTCGTACTAGAAATCTCCCAGATATTTTCATGATTTAGAAGGAGCTGTGGACAACGATTTATGCCTCAAGTAATTTCTATTCTTTAGAAGAACAGAAGTTTATGAAAAAAAGATGGTATACAAAATTAGATTGGAAAGTATTAATTAGTGTTTTAAATAAGTCATTTTATCTTTATTTTCCATACCTTGCTTTTATCTCTTATTCCAGCACAACAGTATTGCCAGGCCAGTAAGTATTTTGGTTTTGGGTTTCTTTATATGAAGAACTGTTCCTTGAATTTTTCCTAGTGCTGCAGCTGAGCACTTCTGAAGAGTTGTGTATGCTCAAAACGCAGTGATCAGCTGATGGGAGGTAATACAAAGGTTCATGAATGCACAGGGTAGTTTATATGCAAACATAGAACTAGATGAAATGTAATCCTGGGCTCTGATACCAGTGGCTGTAGCTGACCTAGGATGAAGTCATCCCTGCAATTCTGGAAAAATGGTGAAGGTGATTCTGGTACATTAGCTATGAAAGCCAAAGGACAGAGAGTAAGGACCAGAGAAATGCAGCTGCTGCTCCACCTATTCTGTTGATCTAAGGCTTTACTATTTTTCTCTCAATAACTAAATGAGAGTATTTAGTTTACAGTGACTTAAACAACCAACCAACCAGAAAAAATGGCCTTACATGTGAAGGACCTTGTAACTGGTGTTTGCTGGTTTTTTGCAATCTACTGGCATTGCTATTCCAAAGTACAGTGTGTTTCTATTGGTGTCTCTTTTCAGTGGAGCTGATGTGCACTGCAGATTTACCACTTACATTCGCTGCAGTCCTATGCAATACTTTCAGTGTGAATTTTGCTGCCATAGACAAGTTAACAGAGCAATTATTGGCTCAGGTTGAGCGTCAGAAGAGGAACGGAGAAAAAATCATGATATCTGCAGAGTGCATCTAGCAGCATTGTTTAAACTTTTTGGGATGAGGGGGGCTCCCCGAATGGGGGCAACATTGCAGGTTGGAATGCATCCATGGGCAGTCCAGTCATTCCTCTTTGCCTATATACCTACTTTTCTACTTTGTCATGAGACAAGTCCAGAATGGACATAGCGAGAAACTTTTTCCCCATGAGGACAGTCACACCTTGGTACAAATTGCCCAGAGAAGTTCTGTAGTCTGTGCCTTCAGAGCATTTTCCAAATCTGCCTCTTCCAGACTGGATTGTCTTGTGATCCTACAGAAAGGGAGGAACTGCCTTTTGCCTGTAAAAATACTGGGAGAGTTTTAAGTCGATTATTCTCCTTTTACATATGGACATACAGGTAATATAAACACTACTCAAAGATTTGCTTCATAGTGTAAATACAGAGACAACATGCAGTAAAAATCAAATATTGAATATATTTATAGTGAACCATTAGCACAGCTAAGAATACTTAAACAAAACCTGTTCCAGCATTTACCTTTCTCAGCAGAATAGGCTGGTATTGCCATGTAATTTCACAGTAAATCTAAGTAATGTCTTACCTAACTAGCAGCTCAAGGTCTAGAAAATTTCAGGCTCTAGGTGATGTGTATATTTCTATATTCAGAGCTGTAATAATGTGAAGTTCATATTTGCATTGAGATAAATGACCAGCAGAAAGATGTAAAACTGAGGGTAACTGCAGTTAAGATGAAAGACTCATTAGGTGATATTTTCTTGTCTTGGTACAGCACTGCTACTTACATCAGTAGAGCAGGTGGCTACAGAAGAGGAGGAAGAGAGCTTGGCTTGGAAACAAGTCTTTCCTCAGGATTTTCTCAAACTGTTCCAAGTCCAGGGCACTCCGAAGACCAGAAAAAGTCACCTCCATCCATGCTTCTAAACCTTAAGGATGAGAACATGCTTAGATGTTCTGCAAGATCAGGACTGAATTCACTGTAATGCATTCAGTCTGATCTCATGGAAATTTGAGTGAATGTTATCCGCATCATTTCAGGATTTGTTCTTATAAGCCCATTCCAGTATCTGAAGGGGGCCTATAGGGATGCTGAGGAGGGACTCTTCATTAGGGAATGTAGTGACAGGACAAGGGGTAACGGGTTCAAACTTAAAACAGGAGAGGTTTGGATATAAGGNTGTTCTTATAAGCCCATTCCAGTATCTGAAGGGGGCCTATAGGGATGCTGAGGAGGGACTCTTCATTAGGGAATGTAGTGACAGGACAAGGGGTAACGGGTTCAAACTTAAAACAGGAGAGGTTTAGATTGGATATAAGGAAGAAATTCTTTCCTGTTAGGGTGGTGAGGCACTGGAGTGGGTTGCCCAAGGGAGTTGTGAGTGCTCCATCCCTGGCAGTGTTCAAGGCGAGGTTGGACGGAGCCTTGGGTGGCATGGTTTAGTGTGAGGTGTCGCTGCTTATGGCAGGGGGGTTGGAAGTAGATGATCTTAAGGTCCTTTCTAACCCTAACTATTCTATGATTCTATGATTCTATGACTGTGAGTCTCCACCAACATGGTCATACCAGGGAATAAAGAGAATATGTTCAATAAGCTGAAAAGCAGCAAGGAAATTCTTCATCCTTGGACCTTGAAATGTCAGGCACACTAAAGCTTACAAGTTCAATAGATTTTAATTATGTGAACACTTTATGTTCTGCATCACATGAACCATATAAAATCTTTCTGAAATCTAGATTAATACCAATGTATTATTCATCAGGTTTTCTTTTTGTCTGGAAATGTTACAATAACCTTGGCTGAAAAGGTTGGACATTACAACCTCACAATGCATGTGAAGAATACCAGCACCACTGTTATAAGAGAAGAGGTACTTATTGTCCTGTGTATAATCCTATTGGAATACTTCATCAACTTGATGATGAAAGGATTGTATTTCAGACTTGTTCCTCCAGGTCTTTTTGGGGAAAATTAATGGTTAGTAGAGATTTTCGTTGCAGTTGCTCAAGGCCAGAACAAAAAAAAAAAATATTTGCATACACATATGTATCTGGTAAGAATTATGCCTCTAGTTAGAAGTGTTCCTACACATTGCATTTCCAAAACAAAGGTAAACCCCTTACAGTTTAATTTATATTTAATATTCTCACATATTACTGGTTTGCATACTAGCCACAGTAGCACAATTCTAATTCTGTGAGAATTGTGAATGTCCTACAAGATTCCTATTGAAGTGAATGGTAATAGAGAACCCTCAACACAACAGAGGATCAGGCCACATAGAGGGTACAGTATAATGTAACTCCCCTATAGCAATTTGTTTGTTGTTCTGGTAATAGAAAAATATTCTTTTCATTCCTTATCGGTTATTTGCTGGATCCAGTTTTCTCTCTTAAGACTGTGAGCAAAACACTTTGCTGACAGAGATGGGTACATCTGCTTTCATTGATGTTTCACTTAATCTGCACCAGCAAATCATTGACCCCAACCTCAAAACCAAGAGTGATTCTATTATATGAATGGATCTTATTATTTTACCCCTATTTGAATAATGAACTAAGAAACACCTGTAGTGACAGTGGCACAGTAAAAAGTAGTAGACATGAAATGAAAGCCATTTTCCCCATAGCCTTAACAAGACCTGCCAGTCTGCAGTCTCTTGAGGAGAGAACTTTGTCTCCAGGATGCTCACAGGCTCAGCTGTACCAAGTAGAAGTTCATTAAGGCAAAATTAGGATGAAGATAAGACTCATTTCTGTGCAGCTTGTTTGCTATCTTGAGTCCAATATATACGAGCACCTTGTAACTTCAACAAAACCAAAAATACTAGCTTGCAAGTGGATGCCTGGTCTTAGAGGGTAAGACAGAAGGGGAATGCCTGGGTGACTTGCATCCGTCTCTCAGCATAGCAAGACAAGGAGATGTTTGCCTCAGTTTAGCTATGCCAAGAGGAATTTCATTAGTCTGATGGACCCCAGAAACTCAGATGGACCTCAGAAACCCAGTCGAGGTCAGGGGGATAGCAATAAAAGTCTAATAACAGGAAAAATGACCCCTCTGCAGCACTGTTGAATAAATTGTTTTGCTCCCAGTATTCCTCTTAGAATTTCTCACAGACCCATGGTTTTTAATGGCCTTCTCTCATTTTCAAATACTGGGATTATAACTTGTGGTGAAACACTTGCAATAGTAACTGATACCTCTACTTCTTGCTGACATTGAAAAGATAACTTTGTCTAATAATGTGTCGATATGTTTGAAAAATCCATTTTTAAAAATAAAATTCGTATTACAAGTTCTACATAAATCTTATTTTCTTGGAAATTTAAGAGGTGGATTAAAGCACTTTCAATTCACCATTGCTTTAAAATGGTTGATTTGATAACATCAGATAGCATTTAAATCCTCATGTCTATTCAGTCAGTGTCAGTCTTTTCTTATTTCAAGCAGCCTAATGGCATCCTCTGCTTTATCTGGAATGATTATGGAGAGACTGTAAATGCAAAAAATGCCCTTGATAAAATATTGCTTTTATTGCCTCTTTGTTCTTTGAACAAAAAAATGATCTCGTTTTGGCCTGCCAGTCTGCAAGTTTCTAATAATCATTCGATGTAAACTCATCTTTGCTTATCCTCAGTGAGTCTGGATCCATAATGGTTTCTATAATCTCAGAATGTGATTTAAATCAGGTTAGAGAAATTCTAGCCTAAGTAATAGGTTTGCGTGAACCCTTTCTTTTGCAATCCAACAGTAGTATGGCCAGATGGGATTGCTGCAGATAAGGTTGTTCATACTAAAATCTCATATCTCAAAGTAGGTTACTTTGTCTTTGGACAGCAAGATTAAACTAATGACCTTTACAAGATATCTTCCATGCTTTTTCCAGAAGTTTGAGGAGTCTGAAACAGCAGGTGTTCTCAACAAATTCTTATTTTTTTTTTTCCCTAGTATAACACCATTAAAACCATTTAAGGATCAAGTTTTAGAATAACTTAAAATAACTTAAAATGCTCTTGGAAAACAAATAGGATTTTAGACTTTTCCCAGGATTTATACTAAATTTTACTTTGAGGTTTCCTTGATTAGCTCAGTGCTCAGCAACAATGAAAACAGCAAGTGATAAGTTAATAATTATTGGTAATGAAACCACAGAAGAGGAAACAAGAAATGAGTCCAGAGGAGGGCCACGAAGATGATCAGGGGACTGGAGCATCTCCCATATAAAGACAGGCTGAGAATGTTGGGGCTGTTCAGCCTGGAGAAGAGGCGGTTCTGTGGAGACCTCCTAGCAGCCTTCCAGTATCTGAAGGGGGCCTATAGGGATGCTGGGCAGGGACTCTTCATTAAGGACTGTAGTGACAGAACAAGCGGTAATGGGTTCAAACTTAAACAGGGGAGGTTGAGATTGGATCTAAGGAAGAAATTCTTTCCTGTTAGGGTGGGGAGGCACTGGAATGGGTTGCCCAAGGGAGTTGTGAGTGCTCCATCCCTGGCAGTGTTCAAGGCGAGGTTGGACGGAGGAGCCTTGGGTGGCATGGTTTAGTGTGAGGTGTCGCTGCTTATGGCAGGGGGGTTGGAAGTAGATGATCTTAAGGTCCTTTCCAACCCTAAGTATTCTATGATTCTATGATTGTAAGGATGATCAAAGCTATGGAGAAGCTTCTATAGGGGAAACAAAATAGATGAGGTCTCTGCAGCTTGGAAAAAGTTGAGCCAAGGGAGAATACAGTACTCTAAAAAAATTATATGTGACAAAGATAAGTAGAGAAAACAATTATTGCTTTTTTTATTTATTTTTTCTTTTTAAGAAAAGTGAAATTAAATGAGAAGGTGAATATTTCAAGATAAAAGAACTGTTTGTTCTCCACTGATGGTGAACAAAGCTGAAAAATTCTTCTGTGCAAGAGAGAGTAGAATACAACTTGCAGAGGCTCACACTGTGTAAAAAAAGGTGGGACAAATGCATAGAAGGAGAAGTTAGACAAGACTATTAAATAAAAAGCAACAGTAAAAAATGCTGATCTTTGGCTCAGGGAATCTGCGATGCATAGTTTTTGGATGTGGGCAGAACATATGCAGAAGGAGACATTATTTGCTTGTCCTCTTTTTTGATCTTTCTAAGGCACTCACTATTAGTCATTGCCAGGGATAAGAAATTGGGCTAGAGGGATATTTAGTCTTGCTAAGTACAGCTTCTTTTGTTCTACTCCTTTATAAGTTTCACATTGCTTTCTAGAATTTTCCAGAATTTCTAGAATTTTCTTCCCATTTCTTAGAGGACTTAAGTATAGAATTTTTCTTCATAAATAGCTGCAAAGGTAGCATATACTGCATTAGTCATTGTAAATAACCATTACCAGTTGGTTTTGTCTGTAAATAAGATACAGTTCCTGATCCATTTTAACCTTTAGCGCCAATAAGATACAAATTTAAATTCCTTTTTCAGAAAATGTTTTGTATGCCTAAGGGTTTTTCTGATGGTTTCTGTCACCGTATGAGGTTTCCCTCTAATATTAGTGACTTCTCAACATACTATTTTGCATCATCATACTTGTGAACCAGTTAGACATCTTTTGTCCCAGTTTAACTTTTCTTCAGGTCTGTTTATCAGCTGGCTGTCAAAGACTGCTTCATGACATCCTTTAGATCCTTCTCTATGCTCTCTTTCTGATTTATTTGAAAGCAGTGTCCTCTAAGTTTTGCAAGTGAGTCTCTTAAATACCTGATCTCACTTCCACTGGGATGTGATTGAAACATACTAAATAGCAGAATCTTTATCACTTCATTAACAAATTTGAAAACTAGCCTGGAATAAATGTATAGTGTACATGTATGATTATTTATACACACTATACATGTGTAATAATTCATCTAGTAGAAACCATTGATTGAACTGTGAAAATAAAAATGTTAAATGTACTTCATTGCCTATATCTTTTTATTTCCTTTCTTTTTATAGTGAAGCGATATACAGCTGAAATCCTTCTAGACGTAATTTGCTTTCCCAGCAAAATTACAATAATTCAAGGAAACCCCAGTGTAAGAGTTTCTTTTTACCTGGCACTGTACTTTATTGTTACCAATAACTGCAAAATGCCTCTATTTATGAAAGCAATTATCTCTTATTTCTTCTTAAACAGATGTTTTCTTTCAGAAATAGACATTTGTCAGATGATTCTTATGATTTTTTCTAAAGCAGTAAATACATACCAAAAGAGGCAAAACGGTAAAATAACTTAAGTAAAGATTTTTTAGTGTTCTCAGTGTTTTCTTCCCTTTAATAGTGCTAATTAGAAGCTGTTCCTTTTAAAAGAGATACATTCAATTCATCAAAAAGCCAAGGAACTTTAGTAGTTCTTTGGATCTTTGATAGGATTAGGCTTATTGGCAAAGTGGGGGTTTTTTGTGTTTGTGTTTTGGTTTTTTTTTTTTTTCTTCACATGTACCTATGGACTATGCCTGAATATACCTTGACTGTAAACTTGGTACTGATTCCTCACTGTGTGCCAGTCCCTGTCACTCCTGCAGTCTCTTCAAAACCTAAATCAGCTCCAAATGGCTGCAGATGACTTTCCAGATAATGCCTGGATGTGTGAACTATTTCTTTTACAGACTAGAAGAGGTACACGCCCCACCAATGTTATCTGTGTTAGGGACAAATTAACTCCAAATTAACTCACAACTCCGAATGTTCCCAGCACTTTGTCCTCTGTCTTTTCCTAGCTCTCATCCCAGAGGGCACTCCGATTCTTCCTTTTTAGTCTTCATTTTCTGTTTTCAGTCTTTATTTTCTCTCTTTCTAATTTTTTTTAATTCTTTTTTTTTACATACATACTTACAGAGACTTTTTCTGCCCAAGTTTAAACAAGCTGTAAGGATGTATGAAGATACAGTTGGAATGCAATCAGTAGCTGACAGTCACTCAAAACCTGTAAGATTTTGGGAAAAGCTAATGTACTTATTGTAACACTACTATGAGATACCACTATTAAATCAAATTTCCTACAGGTTTCTCCATAGCGTTACCTTAATTTTGATTCAAGTGTTTGACACATGGCATGACATTTATCATGCTTATCTCTCACTGTCTAGACACTGGGGGTTTAATATAAGCTGGTTGACTAGGTCCTGTGTGCAGAAGATATCTCCTCAGCAGGATTCATCTCACCTGTGTTATATATTATCTTAAAAGAAGGTGAATTTCCTCTGTCATTTCTTTGTCCTTTGAAATACAGAAACACTCAAGAAAACTGCAGGTAAGTGACAAAACAAGACTTTACATTGGCCCTTTGTAGTGACACATGTCAAACGAACATGGTTTGACTGTAGAAATGATAAACAGGTTGTTCATTTGTAAGAAAAACATACAATAGCTTATATGACAGGAAGGAGGGAATCTCTGCTGTAGACAGGTCTGCATGGTTTGTTTCACATAGGTCAGAGTCCTCTGATTCTACACCATCTGTGGTCAAAAGCATCTAAAAAGACATAAGGTTAGCTATGCTGTTGTCTTCTTATAGTGCTAGCTCTAATAAACAGCATTGTGAATGATACCTTAGGGAGTCTGAGTGCCTTTCTTAATGGTATCGTAAAGGATCGGCACCTCCTAGTGCAAAATACCTGTCTTAGGCACTATACCAGAGAGCAATAGCTAATTCTCCTACATGGTAAATGCGGGAGCACCATTATTACTGGTGGAAAATGCTGAGAGATCAATGCGATCATGTGAATGCCATTTTATTAGACAAAGTGTTAACCTTATATAGAGATTCTCAGTACAGCTACATTGATTTAGCAATTGTTGACTGGGCACCTTAAACCTTCACAATGCTATGATTGGATAACACCTTCCTGGGAACTCAACCTTCACAACTTCTCAGCTTCTTTTCTCTCCTGCTTACTTCTGAGATCTTTCAGCTGGTGTTTCTTTACTCCCTCATCCATGGCCTTCAGTTTATCTCGACTACATGACCGTTCTCATGCAGGCTGCCTTACACCAAGGCAGCTGGATTGCTCACAAAATGTCCGTTGTCACACAGACAGTCCACAGGTAAAGAACATGGAATACCATGTTCCCATGAGACTCCTTTAACAAATCTTATTTGCACACTGTTGCTACATATAAAGAACAAAGCTTTTAGAATTTTGGCATTTGTACTTTTTCATTTTAAATACAAAATTCTGAGCCAACGTAACAAGATTAAGTCCACAGTTGTGTATGTGCATATGCAGATGCTAACTTTCAATTTCCCAAGTATAACTATAGCACAATAACATCTGGGGAAAAACATCCTTAAAACATGAATGAGACTTTTTAAAATTTTTACTTCTATCTCTCAAGCAGTCAAGTGGAATTCATTGATATTTCCAAACTGTTGTGGTTTAAACCCAGCCATGCAACTCGTTCACTCAGTCAGCCCCCCCTTTCTTGCCCTCCCCCTGCTCCTGGAGGGATGGGGAGGAGAATCAAAAGAATGCAACTCCCACAGGTTGAGATAAGAACAGTTTAGTGACTAAAGTATAGCACAAATCACTACTGTTACCAACATAATGATAATAATGATAATGATAAGTAACAAGGGAAGAGAATACAGCATCTCACCAACCACCAACAGATAACTCACCTCACCCTGCCTGACAGAGCATCAACCAATACCTTTTCAAACCCCCCAGAGAACTCACCCTTCCAGGTAACTCTCAGTTACATCCTGGGCATGATGTGCTGTGGTATGGAATACCTCTTTGGTCAGTTTTGGTCAGGTGTCCTGTCTCTGCTTCCTCCTGGCTTCCCCTCCTCCCTGGCAGAGCATGAGACTCACAAAGTCCTTGGTCAGAGTAAACATCAGTATTATCAGCTCTGTTCCCAGGCTGAGTCAAAAACACAGCGCTGCACCAGCTACTTAGAAGAAGAAAAAATGACTGCTACTGCTAACCCCAGGTCATTATCCACCCCTTATTCCATACCATTCACGTCATGCTCAGATCCCACATTTTCAATATACATTGCTCTTATCTCAGTGTACTCTTATCTTAGTGCATGGACCAGATGGACTCAGCAGCTTTATAGGGACTGGTCCATGCACTAAGATAAGAGTACACTGAGACAGGAGTGATAGTATATTGAAATACCTGGGTGGATAATGTCCTGGGTTTAGCAGGACACCTGACCCAAACTAGCCAAAGAGGTATTCCATACCACAGCACATCATGCCCAGGATGTAACTGAAAGTTACCTGGAAGGGGTAGTGCTCTCGGGGGCTGGAGGAGGTATCAGTAGGTGCTTGGTCGGGCAGGGTGGGGTGAGTTATATGTTGATGGGTGATGAGGTGCTGTATTCTCTTCCCTTGTTATTTCCTTTATCATTATTATTATTATATTGGTAGCAGTAGTGATTTCTGTTATACCTTAGTTACTAAACTGTTCTTACCTCAACCTGTGGGAGTTGCATTCTTTTGATTCTCCTCCCCATCCCTCTGGGAGAAGGGGGAGGGCAAAAAAGGGGGGGGTTGAGTGAATGAACGAGCTTCATGGCTGGGTTTAAACTACGACATAAACCCATTCTTTGGACCAAGAAAAAAATATGGGAAACTTCAGCTTAAAAGTATTTCTATTCAAGAAGGAATTTTTAATTTGAAATTGCAGGAAGGACATTTCCAGAACCTCAAGGCCACCCTATGTTTGATAGAATCTGAAAATTAATTCAACAATGAAAAGCTGTTGCACAGATTGAAATGATAAGGCATTTAACAAAATTGGCCACATGGATTTTCTTGAGCCACTGAAGATACATGTCTTGCATTTGAACCCAGTGAACAAAACACTGATATGGTGTAAAGCAGATGACCTAATTTACTGGTTATGGATCTTCTAGATATAAAAAAGCTACAAGTTCTGGAACAGCAGAAGATGTTGGTCCTTTAATCCCTCTGTTTGAGCCTTTGTAAGCTAATATGAATTAGATTTAATAGGATTTATGCCCAGGGCCAGCTATTTCTCCAGAATGAAAGCTGAAAGAGATCAGACAAGAGATGGTTAGGTTAGCCTTGTTGAAATTAATAAAAAATCATCTCCTTTCAAACTAATAAGGAAACTAATTATCTTGATATAAATGTCATTCTAGATGGTGCAAAATAAAATCAGACTACATCTCAAATAATGTTGAATACAGCATCAACTTGATCACATTACCTATGACACTGGTTTCTTCTAGACACACTATGACACACCCAAGTATGTGTGGGAACTGTGTTTGCCCAGCCACCATGACAAGTGCTCATCCTGTACAGTGTTCTTGTAATATCATGCACTTCTGAGGGCATGTTTATTTAGGCAATCATGCAAAGTTTGAAAAGCTGCCTCAAACAGGTGTTGACCCTTGAAGACAGATGGTTTTATGCCAGCATGCCTTTGGAGTGAGTCGTGGCTTTGAACCAATCTCATAATACCTTAATCTGGAAACATCTGTGAAAACAGTTAACTGAGCTGACATACTCAGTTTTACTACAGTAATTGAAAATGAATATGAAATAAATATAGATGTGTTAGCACTACTATGTGGGCCTGACCCACTTTGATCTACTTTAAAATTTATTCTTTTTAACATGAATTTGCTTAATCTGCAATCACTTAGGAATCCTTAGGTGGGACTTCCAGGTCAGGAAATAATTACCTGTCAAAAGTAAAACGCTGTAGGAGAAGGGACAGGGCTTTGAGGCTTTCTCATGTGGTACTGACATGGCTGGAACATGCCCTTTCAACTTTTAAAATAAAAATTTCTGTGCATGCTCAAATTTTATCAAATACTTTCCTTAAGATGTGAAGGTCTTTTTTAGCAAAGGGAAAATGAAATAGAAATTTTCAGATGTATTAAACCAGACTTTTTTGTAGCTGAGCTTCATTGTTCTTTTAATATATTTGAGTCATATAAAATGTCAACATTTCAACTTTTTGTTCTGTTTAGTTAGAGATAAAATTTTCAAAACCTCAGAAGCTCTCACAGGATGAAAAGCTTAACCTGCTAGACCTAGGTCTAGTTTTGAAGATCTTTTGCATAGATTTACTTTGAACAAATATGAACAATCTGTTCCGGGACTCCTAATCTTGTTACTTTGGAAATAAAAGTTAGAAATATTAGAAAAACAAGGTCACTGGTGGCAGTAAAATCTTGATTAGATGCAGAAGGTAGGATTTATCTGAGCAAGAAATAGACACTTCTAAGGCATATGACACTTCATCCTGGAATAGAACCTGAAAATAGGTCAGATAGAGGCTACCCTAAAAGTTCCTGTTTCCTTCGTCTGCCTATAAAAGATGACTAGCTTGATTCTAGACAGCTACACTTGAGACACAGAGATGACATGCATCCCACCCACAGAGACTAAAGAGCATTAAAATAGATGGTGGAATCTGCATTGTCACCAACTGAGGACATCTGAAGTGTCTGAAATTTTGTTATTGTCTATTCATGACAGGCAGCATGGGAGATGGGATTAAAATGCAACTAGCATAATGGACAGAATGGACAGAAAAGTCTGCAAGACACACTGACAGAAAACATCAGAGATACTGGCTGGTTTAAGGGTGGCATTTTCATGAATTGAGAAATAAGGGGAGACTTAAGTTTGATAGAATCATAGAAAGGTTTGGGTTGGAAGGGATCTTAAAAATCGTCTAGTCCAGCCCTCCTGACATGTGTAGGAACATCTTTCACTGTATCAGGTTGCTCAAATGTCTGTCCAACCTGACTTTGAACACTTCCAATAATGGGGAGTTCACAACTTCTCTGGGCAACCTGTTCCAGTGTCATCCTGATCATAAAAGATTTATGTTGAATCATAGAATACTTAGGGTTGGAAAGGACCTTAAGATCATCTAGTTCCAACACCCCTGCCATAAGCAGGGACACCTCACGTTAAATCATGCCACCCAAGGCTCCGTCCAACCTCGCCTTGAATACCGCCAGCAGTCACAACCTCCCTGGGCAACCCATTCCTCACCACCCTAACAGGAAAAAATTTCTTCCTTATATCGAATCTAAACCTCCCCTGTTTAAGCTTGAACCCATTACCTCTTGTCCTGTCACTACAGTCCCTAGTAAAGAGTCCCTCCCCAGCATCCCTATAGGCCCCCTTCAGATACTGGAAGGCTGCTAGGAGGTCTCCACACAGCCTTCTCTTCTCCAGGCTGAACAGCCCCAACTTTCCCAGCCTATCTTCATATGGGAGATGCTCCAGTCCCCTGATCATCCTCGTGGTCCTCCTCTGGACTTGTTCCAACAGCTCCATGTCCTTTTTATGTTGAGGACACCAGAACTGCACACAATACTCCAGGTGAGGTCTCACGAGAGCAGAGTAGAAGGGCAGGATCACCTCCTTCGACCTGCTGGTCATGCTTCTTTTGATGCAGCCCAGGATACGGTTGGCTTTCTGGCTTGCAAGCACACACTGCAGTCGGCTCATGTTCATTTTCTCATCGAGTGCAACCCCAAAGTCCTTCTCCACAGGGCTGCTCTCAATCTCGTCTTTGCCCAACCTGTAGCTGTGCCTGGGATTGCTCTGACCCAGGTGTAGAACCTTGCACTTGGCATCAGCCACCTCACAAGTGTGTCCAGGTCCCTCTGGATGGCATTCCTTCCCTCCAGTGTATCCACCGAACTGCACAGCTTGGTGTCATTTGCAAACTTGCTGAGGGCGCACTCAATCCCACTGTCCATGTCAGCAACAAAGATGTTGAACAAGACTGGTCCCAACACTGATCCCTGAGGGACACCACTTGTCACTGGCCTCCAGCCGGACACTGAGCCATTGACCACAACTCTTTGCATGTGCCATCCAGCCAGTTCTTTATCCACCGAGTGGTCCACCTATCAAATTGATGTCTCTCCAATTTAGAGACAAGGATGTCATGTGGGACAGTGTGGAACGCTTTGCACAAGTCCATGCAGATGACATCAACTGCTCTACTCTGTCTATCAGTTCCGTAGCCGCACTGTAGAAGGCCACCAAATTGGTCAGGCAGGATTTGCCCTTAGTGAAGCCATGCTGGCTGCCACCAAGCACCTTGCTTTTTTTCATATGCCTTAACATACCTTCCAGGAGAATCTGCTCCAAGATTTTTCCAGGCACAGAGGTGAGACTGACTGGTCTGTAATTCCCCGGGTCATCCATTTTCTGGTTCTTGAAAATGGGGGTTATATTTCCCCTTTTCCAGTCTTCGGGAACTTCACCTGATTGCCATGATCTCTCAAACATGATGGCCAGTGGCTTAGCAACTTCACTCGCCAGCTCCTTCAGGACCCGCAGATGGATTTCATCAGGTCCCATGGACTTGTGCACATTAAGTTCTTAAGATGGTCTTGAACCAGAACCTCTCCTGGAGTGGACCAAAGATCTTCATTCTCACAGTCCCTGCGTCTGACTTCCAAGACTTGGGTGATATAGTCAGAGCCTTTCCTGTTGAAGACCGAGGCAAAGAAGTCGTTCAGAACCTCAGCGTTCTCCAAATACTGTGTAGCCAGTTCCCCTGATAGCTTCCGGAGGGGGCCTGCGTTGTTCTTGGTCTGTCTTTTATTTGCAATATACCTGTAGAATCCCTTCAGTTTAAGATCATTGCCCCTTGTTCTGTCAGTATGTATTTATATTTAGGATCTGATGTGATCAGATCAAGAGGGAATGTGCAACACTCTTAACAACAGTTAGAAAATGCACTGTACCAAGTTAGGAAGAGGAGATGTTGAAGAGAAGGCCCAAACCCTTGACACCATGGGGTTCCCAGCTCCAGAAAAACCTGCTAGCTAAGCCTCTGAAGAGCAGGGTAATCAGTGTGGTTGGAAAAGTATTACCTCTGTTCTGCCAGCATCCCTGAAACTAAAGTGGGTTTGTGAGATGTTTTGAACTTGTGAATTGGAAGAATAGAATGGAAAGCATGTGTCTGACATTTTTTCATCCAGCTTAAAGCAAGAGTTTATTTTTCAGCACTTTTGATTTTAAAATAGTGTTTTTGCTTTCCAAAGAAGATGGAGGAGAGGCAGTTGGAGGGATCATCACCATTAGCTTTATAAGCTCTTATGGAACAGTAGAATGACAAAGCATATTTAGCCTGTCATTTAGATAGTCACCTTCAGACTTGCCACACATCTGTTTGGATTCTGTACCTTGCTAAACAATAAGAGCACATTAAAAAAAAAAAA
>NDXB01015076.1:104886-115123 GCA_002631895.1 Agapornis roseicollis | reverse complement strand
CGAAACATATTTTTTATATAATAAACAAAAAAAAAAAAAAAAAAAAAAATAAAAAAAAAAAAAAAAAAAAAAAAAAAAAAGAGGTTCTGTTGCTCCATTTCAACATCTACAGCTTAGATTTTATTGTGCAGTCATTTTTTTTGTGTTTACAGTTCAATATCCCCACTGTAGATGATTTTATCCATGGACAGTATCCTAGACACTAAAGCAACAATTGTTTTCTTTGCAATGCAGTGTATTGAGAATAATTAGAGAGTTTGAAATGTATCTAAAAATAATTTTTAGGACAACAGCATCTAATTAGGTTGGACACAGAAGGCTGGGAAGTAGCACTAACTGCTGTCAATTGAAGCACTGAAAGAACTTTAAATGGATAAGAAATGTAATTTAAAAGGCAACAGCAGGATGCTGTAACTAGTTTATGTAAGTGAAGGAAAACAAGAACTAATTAAATATATTGTGAACTGTGCAGAGAGTCCCTCTGTAACTTAACATTATAAAAGTTAATTCCCACCATTG
The DNA here is from genome assembly GCA_002631895.1 of Agapornis roseicollis. Classification (NCBI taxonomy): domain Eukaryota; kingdom Metazoa; phylum Chordata; class Aves; order Psittaciformes; family Psittacidae; genus Agapornis; species Agapornis roseicollis. The sequence continues at coordinate 114,604 of NDXB01015076.1, read as the reverse complement.
TTGTGGCTGTTGATGTGTTTTGGTTTTTGAAACAAGACTAATTAGCCCACTTAGATTTCCGTGCTTAGATAAAAACTAATGTTCTTTGTGCTGTTTTTGTTTCCCAGCATGATTTTTTATCCTTTCCACAGAAGAATTAGTGTTGGTGCACATCTTCATTGACATTGTGAGATACTGGGGGTATGTAATTTTATCTGGAAACTTTTATTGGGACAAACAAATTACTCCTGATTGCCTACTAGTCATCTTTGTTGTACTTCCCATATGCAAAATAGCTAATGAGCGCTGAGAAAATGATTTTTTCCAACAAAGATTTTTCCAGTATTTCCATATTACTTTTGAACTTGGAGCAAGCACACTCCCATGAGTAAGAACAGGTGTTGCCTGGAGCAGCCAAATTCCAGGGGCAGCAGAATTGTTTGCACAGGTAACTTCAAGCTGGCAAGGTCAGTGATAGGCTGGTTGGACCGGGCAGTTTGCCTAGGGGCAGCAGATCCCTCTGGGTCTTGCCCTGTTTGATTTGACCAGGTAAATAAGAACCAATGATCATTGAACATACGGCTGTACAGCTTGATGCATAGGCATTCCTCTGATAAGAAGTAATTTTGTGCAACTGGCTAGACTTGGACTTAGTAACTGGCTGTTTTCTTTTTTAGACAAGAAAAATGATCAGGTTCCAAGTAAATAAGTTATCCAAATTAATTTTTATTTTTAGTATAACATTGAGCAAACATGGATATTAAGGCCAAATATCAAGTACAAGCTTGAGATTATATAGGAGGGTTCAGGAGGAGACAGAAAGAAAAATCCTTACCTCTGTGAGTTGGAGCAAACACAGAGCCATCCTGTAGTTACTTCTGCTACTTGGTCACTATGGGGTCCTGGTAGTTGCCCAGGTCCTGTCATCCATCAAGAAAAGCATCTTCTGAAATTAGTGTAGGAGTCTCCCTCCCCATGCAAGGATTTCTGGCTTCTTGCATGGTCGTTATGGTTGGGAAAAAAAAAATCTTAAGCTTGACCAACCCCACTCTTTTCTCATGATTTTCCTAGGAGGGGCTGCTAGGTTGTTCATGTCAAAATTTGTTGTGAACTACGACACTGAGTCTTTTGATAACACAAAACCTATTATATCATTAACTTAGCCACTCAACATACAAGGTATCTTTGCTCATGAATAGATTAAACTTTCAGGATTGTTTTAGTTTTGTTTTGGGTGTCTTTTTCATGGAAGATAAAACAGAACACAGCTTCTATGATTCTATGATTGCTCCATACAACAGCTACATCCTCCAGGGAAAGAATATTGAAAATCCATGACAAGACAGAAAGTGCAATTAACTGGATGATTGGTTCCTCCAAGGAATGGAGATAAAAGAGAGGTGTCAGGCCAGTTGCCTGGTGTTGAGGAATGTTCAGATAACAACACTATGTTATCTGAAATACAGTGTTTGGTAAGCACAGCATTAGTGGTAGTTGGAAAGGTTTGCAAAGTCTGCCTTGTAAGCAATGCTGCACTGATAATTTAACAGCACTGAAATAAGCAGGAATGACAGCAATATTTAGAAAGATTAAGATAAAAGAGAAAATTTTGATACTAAGAAATTAGACTAACAATGACAAAACTGGAAGAATGAACTGCTTCAGCATACTGTTAGGAAAGAAAGAAAACATGAAAAAGAAGTGGCAAGTGGAATTTTCCCTTGTGGTATTAGGACTTATTAAGCTTAAAAACATAAGGAGAGGTAGGATTTCTTTAAATGCAAATAAGATACAAATGCCTTAAAGTGATGATGTTCTCAGTAGTGTGTTTGTGGATATAAAACCCAAATTCTTATACAAGCAAAAGAGCTAAGATACCATATACAAAGCATGAGCTGAACACTTTGCCAGATATAAATATTATCAATAATTGATTCTCGGGAGTAAACTTCCTGATTGTAAACTAAATGTCAGGAGGAAAAGTATGGTTGATACAAGAAGATGCAAGGCCCAGGTAGTGCCACAGCTCTTCAGGAAGTCATCAATCAGAGAAGGTCAAGAAGCTGCATACGTATAGCTTGATATGAAACCACCACTGTCTGAGATAGAGTCTCTGCTTTTCTACTTTCACTGGAAAAGAAATTCTGCAAAATGATGTCCTCATATTAAAATTAGCTGTGCAAGAACAGCAAAACATCATTTTAGAGAGCTGTCACAGGGGCAGAAAAGGAATTCCTTCCTCCTAAAAACACCCTATAGAATCATAGAATAGTTAAGGTTGAAAAGGACCTTAAGATTATCTAGTTCCATCACCCCTGACATGGCAGGGACACCTCACACTAAACCACATCACCCAATATATAAATACATTATACTATACTTAAAGGGAAGGAGAATGATACTATTGAAACACTCAAATGCCTTATATTTCACATTTATAAATATTTCCTCCTCTTTTTACAGCAGCTTAAAAAAACAAAAAGCAAAACAAAACAAAACCCCCAAAAAACATATATTAGCCACAAAATTAAGAAAGACAAGATTTTATTTTATTTTTTTTTTTAATTTTTTTTAAACTTTAAATATTACTTAAAAGAGTGATGATATGGAGAGGCAGGGACATATCATATCGTATCATATCATATCATATCATATCATATCATATCCATGACTCATTTATTGCAGATTAGCATGACTGATTGAATACATAGTTGTAAATGCCAAACTCATGCCAAGAATGTTATTTAAAAATTAAAGCAACAAGAACTTTCCCCTTTTCTTCCCAGTAATATTATGGGACCAAAAAAGTCTTCTAAACATACTTTTAATTGAAAAATAACATTAGCTACAGCGCCTCTATGATCAAGGCTGTGCTTGATTTAGCAAAATGTGTGCCATAAAGACTTTTTATTAGACTTCAATTAGATACTGGAATTTAATAGATATTCTCATAGGAGATTTTCAGATAACTTCAAGGTGAGCTTTTGTATCTTGGACCATAGCTTCAAAAAAACATAAAGTGAATGATTGTGCATTTTATTTCCACAAAGTTAGACAGCTGGGAACTGAATGTTATATTTTGTTGGGGTTTTAAGTAAATGTCTGGGGATCTGTAAACACAGTAAAGCAAACCACTGCTGAGGTAATATAAATTAGAAACCAGAACAGTTAACAATGTAAGTATCTTTAATGTTTTTTTTAACTGAGGGACTCTTTAACTAATGAGGTATACAACGTCATTAGTGTATTTTAAAATATTAATATATAATGCTTACATATTTGTTAAACTAGAAGAAATCAAATAAATATTCTCTTGCCATTTAATTATGCATTTAGCTAAATTACAGTAAAATGGCTATTTAATCTAGCAGTTTATATTCAATCAAACATCTACATTCTTTTAAAATGGACCATCAATATTAAAATAATATAATTACCATCTTGTAAATACCAAATTAGGTGCCCCATAAAAGTACAAATGGATTAGAGCAGAGCCCTGTGCTTCCATAAATCCTCCTCCTTTTGTTTGGGACTTAAAGCCAAAAGCACCTTCCCAGTGTTCCATGTGAAAAAAGCCAGTGTCCTCCAGAAATGGTGAGTCACTGCCTGTCCAGTATCTAAACACAACTTTGTTGGCCAAAGTAGTTCTGGATGGAGCTGCTGTCTCCTAAAGTAGAGAAGTGTTCAGTAGGTTTCATGTCCCAGCATTTTCCACTGTGGCTCCAGCTCCTCAGGCCTGGGATTGCCAGCATCTCCCTGCTGGCAGGTGTTTACATGAACACTCATCTCTAATGAGTTAGGAACAAAATTTGCCTTTAACACAGAGTATAAAACTTTGGCTAAGTCACTCCCAACCCCAGTAAAGAAGACTGGTAAAGAGAGGAGGAGGATGCTGATAAAACCAGAAGGTTCTAAGAAAATGACCGAAAATGTAAGCAAGTTGTACTCCAAGTAATAGGGAGAAATTAAATAAAAAAAAAAAAAAAAAAAAAAAAAAAAACAAAAAAAAAAAAAAACCAAACCAAACAAACAAACAAAAAAAAAAAAACCAACAAAAAACCAAACTTAACATTGTAAGAAAGATAAAGGACAAAATTATATCTTTTCAAAGGAAGGGGTTGGAAGAAGAATATGGATTGCCAAACAGGAAGAAATAATTAAATCTTCTGCAGAAAGTGATGTAGAGAAAGTGGTATTAGTATACAAGAAATAAGAAAAAATGCAAATAAAAACTGTTGGGTATGTGTAGTAGTAATGTTTCTAATGCTGATGTAGAAGTAATTCTTCTTCAATTACTTGGATGCATGGTTTGAAAATTGAATTAAAAAATGAAACGCAGTTCACCACCAAAGTTGTAAAATTAAATATTGCCTATCAAAATTTGGTGAATCACAATAAAAATATGGAAGTAAATTTAATAATTTACTTTAACCCAAAAATTATTTGAGAAAGAATGCAGCAAAGGTTGAATTACTTCTTTACACAGTGTTTTCTCCTCATCTGCTAACTTCTTAGTGATTTCCCTTACTTTCATTTGAGTAGTTGAAAAGAAAATAATTTTTACTGCAGATAGTTTTATTTAACCTTTTATTGAAGTCAGTGTTTTAAAATAATGTAAAAATTACTTCTAGATCATTCACAAAATGTATAAAAATTTTCTGAATACAAAGAATGTTTACAATATACTTTTTATTTTCCATGCTATCAACAACTCTGAGATTTGCATTAAGGATCAAAACTTTGGGTACAATCTGAGCAAAAAAAGTGCACATTTCATGAGGTAATTCCTTAATTTCCTTTTGTCTTTCATCCAGCTACAACTTTGCTCTCTGAAAATACTTCCTATTCCTAAATAGAGTTGATGGAAACCAAGATCTTAAACTTTGCAAAAGTATAATGTCATTTTTTATTTACCCAATGTAGGTTAAGAACAGCAGTGGATAATTTTGTTGCTTGTAGTGACTCCTTCCCTTTGCAATAATTCCCAATGTTTGATAGCCATAAGTATTCCACAAATAAAATAAATGTCTTAGCTAACAGATGCCTTTCAAGACAGACTATTGCTTGAAGAGAAAGGGAGGTATCATCTAGGCATTTTCTTAAGCACTTTGAACATATATTGCCTAGAAATAGCCTAGAAGATTCATTTGAATTCCAAAATTTGTTTGGCTGGGTCTATGCTTGTATTATATTTACTTTCTATTTGTGTAAAAAGCAAACTGATAACTTGTTCCTAATTGAAAAACTTTAATTCTGATTCATAAGCAGCAGCCGCAGGACAATGATTAACCAGAGGTTTTATATCTATACTGAAAAAATGAGTATTTTCAGAAATGTAATTTTCTGGGGGGGAGGGAGAAGTTATTTGCAGAAAACAAGTTTATTTACCAAATATTTTATTACCAAATAGTTTATTACCAAATGTATTACTTTTTATTCATTATTCACCTGATATTAATTTTAAGAATAAGAAAGAAAACACAGCCCTTTGCCTTGTTTGTACATCATATTCCCTCTTCAATGTCAGGCCTTGCCAGAGCTCAGATGAGAAACTTTCAGTAGTATGATCAATATGAGAACTAAGGACCCCTGGTTCCCCACAGATTTCCTTTGAGGTTGGTTGACTTTGATGTCTAAGAAGATGAGATCTATGAATGAAGGTTTTGACTTGACAATATTAATAATGGCTTGCTCCACGTGGACCCTCTGATATCTAATCAATGTTAAACCTCCATTCCAGCCTTTTTGTCAGTGGAGGACCTGAACATGGATCCTCATCTGCCTTATTTTTTGTGACACTTGTAAGAAACAGATAGCTTTGGTAACGACAACTTTTACTAGTTTGGGTGTCTCTGGGCAGTGTTTGTTGGGAAGATCAGTTGTGAGGCAAGGCAGACAAACAGAGTTGTGGTAGGATCACAGAGGTTTTTTCTGGAAAACAAAGTAAAAAGACAATGTTTAGGAAGTGGTACTGAAGCTGAGACCCTCTCCTCTCAATCTGAATTAAATCTGAGGCTTCTTACTGAGTGTCTCATGAGAGACAAACTGAAGTGCTGACCTCTGATGGCTTTTTCTACTTACATAAGATGAGCTTTTATGGATTTCTCTTTCAAAGCAGAGGGGTCTCTGCCTACTATTAACCTATGTGGTTTCTTACACAGAGACACTAGTATCCTGTAATGACTCAGGCTATTTTGTGCCAGATGATCAAATGTTTCTGGGCAGGATATAGGTAAGTCACTAACAGAAAGATCTGAAAACACAGTAGGAAATTTTCCCAATGTCAACCCACATTTCCAAAGGTAGTGGCATCTTTGCAGTTACAAAGTAAGCAAACACAGAATCAGTGTTAATACAGCTGATGAAAAGTCAGGTTATTGTTAGCAAGTGTTGAGGGTATCCTTATTAGACAAGAGCAGGAGCTAAGAAACTGCTCCCATTTATAACAGCCCTTATTGATATACTGAGTTTTGCTGCATAAGTTTTGAACTGCTCACTTAAAATCATGGGATTTGTGCAACCTCAGACAGGTAAAGCCTTTTCAAGAAAACGTCAAAACTTCAGTAATAAAAATAAAATTTCTTTTGTACTGCAAAATGGAGCTGAGTGTTAAAAGAAGCTTTTTCTTTATTTTTGTATTATTTGCAGTATCTTGCAAATCTGTCTTTTCTCTCTCACTTTCCAAGCCTGACCAACCTTCATGGGGAGCAAAAGTTGCTACCAGAGTAGTTTACTATGTTTTAGTTTGCAGAATTGGACCATGAGCTCCGCATGTCATCCAAAGTAAGCTGAAGGGAATGAAAGTCTTTCCATTGACTTCTGGGAGCAGCAGACCAAGCTCTAAATTCTTACGCCTAATGAAGATGGACATATATTGACACCTGATCCTCCAGGTTGCAAAAGGCTATAGATTGTTATTGAGATCAACAGAAATGAGGCTCTCTGCCTATGCAGAACCCAGTCTTGCCGTGGGTTACTTTTTTAGCTGTCAAAGCGGAAACAAATCCGGTGTTCCAGAAGCTGGAATAGATATTGATTTAAGATGTTGCCATCTTAAATCAGTTTTTGTATTCCTGAGAGGGTAAAGGCAACAAGGAAATTATTTTGTATCAGTGATCCTCTGAGTTAGAAAAACAGAAGACTGTGTTCTTCCTGCTAACTGGAAAATTAGATAGCACATAAATTCATATCTGTAACTATACTAAGTGATTGTTTACTGTTTATTAAGTGAAGCAGTTTAAAACAAGTGAAATAGCTAAGAGGTAAAACAGAGAAAAGTGCCTGTAAATTAGTCTTCTTGTATTTTTCAAGAAACTTCCCTTTTTTGTCAGCAAAGGGAAAAGGACAGTACAGAGATTCATGATTCTGCTGTAGTCAGCAGCACCTAAAAGAAGCAAGTAGTTTGACTGAGAAATTGCACTTGTTATATTTATACAGCAGCATGCGGGGCAGTGTGTTTTATTTGATTTTCCATTGCAGCTGTTGCAATTGGACTTTGTGGATCCTATAGGCAGGTATAAAAATAATGTTTTATTTTAATTTGCAGGTTCCTCATGCACTGAGGTATATCCACCAGAGCTCTTTTTCTGCTGTTCTAAAGTGCAATAATTCACCTGCACATTTTCAACAAAGGCTTTGTAAGGCACCTACCAGTTGTCATGGAATCACACACTATCTTTTCAAATAGCATAACCCTCCGGGGCATAAGCAGCAATGATCATAAATCACATATAGGCTAGGAAAAATGATGCTGCCATTAGGGAGAAAAGTGTGATCTACATATTTTGGACTATCTGCTCTTCCTGCTCAAGCTGAAGCATTTGAGTATTTTCTCTGCTTGTTCTCATATAAAGAAAAGAAAGAGGTACTCTAAGTACAATTTTCTGCTTTTTTCCTCACACAGAAAAAAAAAAACAAACCCAAACCAAAACCTGAAGAACTTTTTATGACAATGTGTTCCAGTCTATTGATATCATAAAAATCTTTCAGTATCACATACATTTAGAAATCTCATTTTTAAGATTCCACAGAATCCCTGCAAGCATAAAACATATTTTAAGCATCCCACATGAAAAGTCTTTCAAAATGAGCCCATGGGAAATGTTAGCCAAATGTTTAGGCCTTAAAAACCTAAACTGTCATTTGAAACGACCACAGTCTCAAGAGTATTTAAGGATACTCAGCTGAAGTGTCTCAGTGGTTTAATAGTATGAATCAAATTCCATAACAAGTTCATAAAGAAAAATGGGTTATTAAAAATTTGCAGTGCTACTAATAAGGTAACAATAGATAAAAGTAATGCATATGGATTTAAGGAACTGTCATCCATACTGTTGTATCTCTTTTGTTCTTCTTGAGTGTAAGCAGTCTGAAGGGTATGCAACTCTTCTGGAGATCCAATGAAGATTTACCTTTGCCCAACTAAAGTACTGACCCATAGTCTCTGTTAGCTGAACAAGAGGGAGCCTGTGAAAGTATGGCTCATTTAGGAGTCTTAAAGAACAGGATTACTCAGGAATAGCTTAAGTCTTGATTCCTTATGGGACTGCTCCCTTTTGTTACTGCTTTTCAGATTTTTATGTAGGGATACTTGCCTCAGCTTAAAGAAAGAGTGAAACATTTCCACGTATGGATGGATGGCTGTGCAGCCCTGAGAAAACTGAGGGAATGGGGAACAAATGAAAAGGATTTCTGCTAGATGTAAAACATATTCAATATATTGGCTTGTTACCTGAGAGACATTTCTGTAAAAGGAAACATTAAAGAAGTGTGGTGAAGTTTCTTATTGCAATAGTACATGGAGATTCACATCAGCTACCTTTGATTATTTGAATCTGCCTTAAGTGATCATAGCCAACTACACTTGGGTCCAAAAACTATAGCCTGCAACTAAAACCAAGGGTCATCTTTGAAACAGATTAAGCTGTTTAAGAGTCTTCTTTATGCCAGACCTGCACAAGTCCTCAGTGATCCTGAGAAGGTGGAGTTTTAAATGAGCAGTGAGAAGAGCATGCAGCAAGCTCACTGCCCTGGACTTTAAGAGAGCAGACTTTGGCTGCTTTGGGAACCTGCTCAGTGCGGTTAAATGGGATATAACCCTAGAGGACAGGGAGGCCGAAGACTGCTGGTTGATATGCAAGGATCACCTGCTACAAGCTCAGGAGCATTGTTTCCCAACAACAAAGAAAAAGGACAAGAAGGCCAGGAGGCCTCCACTGTTGGATAAGGAGCTGCGGAGAAAACTCAGGAGGAAAATGAAAGATTATAGGAGATGGACTTGAGAGCAGGTGGCCTGGGAGGAATATAGAGATATTGTCCAGGAAGCTAGGGATCAGATCAGGAAAACTAAAGCCCAATTAGAATTGAGTCTGGCCAGGGATGTCGAGCAAAAAATTTTCAGTGGGAAAATATAATGATGGAAGTTTGTTTTGTGTCCCAGAAAAAGCCTTTAGGCTATCACATTGCCACATGAAAAAGCAAATCTCTCTTGGTAAATTCAGGACAGGAAATTGTGTCACCAATGCAAAGTCATACAATCCTCAGAAAGACAAAATTTCTCTAATCTTAGTCTGCAGGAGCAGTTCCACCTGAGAGATGTACTTACTGATGAAGCAAAACCATCAAAAAGATGCTGCAAAATGCAGACTCAGGCCACCCAGATTTTAACACTTGCAATAAATGTTTTGATTTGAAATAGAGATGTAGTCTTTGGGGTTAAGTCTAAACAAAAAAAAAAAAA
>NDXB01015076.1:87469-104777 GCA_002631895.1 Agapornis roseicollis | reverse complement strand
ATTTTAGAGAAAAAAAAAAAAAAAAAAAAAAAAAAAAAACAAAAAAAAAAAAAGAAAGGAATAAAATGAATCCATCCAAAACAGTCCATCTAATTTCCTATAAATGCCAAAAAGAAAGAATATGTAAACTGTAGCTGTTTGTCATGAGGACATTAATTCAAGAAAGCTTACAGGATGCTGGAAAATGCTGAAGCCAGGTTTGGGAGAGTCTGGGGGTCTCCTTATTTATCTGGCTCTGGCTTGGATGAAACTGAGTTACAGTTTTGCTACACTAACCAGCAGCAAGCCTTGGAGATGGCTCTGTGCAGGTGTCGCAAAGAAAAAGCATTTAGTTGTGTTCTTGGCTTTTTCCTACCAGAAAGGCACAACATTCTGGGGAATTTTCCAGGTCTTTCTGTCAAACTGAGGAGGCAGATGATCAGCATTGGCATGGTGGCTGGTCAGTACCTTGTAAAACTGAATCCTCCCAGTGCTGATTTAATGGAGGCTCCATCTGTGGTCAAATCTGTAAAAGAGAGTTTTTCATTTACTAAATGTTGAATGATTGGGTCATTGTCCTAAAAAATTATTGCATTTCTGTAATACTTCCACTGAAAAAAAGCAAATGAACTCTTCGGAATCATAGCTTTAATGACAGTCATGCAATTCACACGTTTTAAATAAAGTCCCCAATAGGGTGTCTGTGAAGTAGAAAGAGATCCGGTGTAGTGAAGGGCTTAAATGCAGCAATTACAGTATTTTTCATTCTTTTCCAATCTAAAATTAATGAAAAACCTTTCTTGCTGTGACCTTGACAAATGGTGATACAACCTTTCTAAATTCTCAGAGGGTGCTGAATTCTACCCTGTGAGAAAGTGATGTAAAGGAATTGCAGCTGAACATTTCTAATTAGTAAACTGAAACTCTGTGACAGGGAAGAAAGCTAAAAGGCACTGATTGGATTTAACATATATTAGACACCATCCCCAGGGAACGTGGGTACCTCTGAGTATTTTAATCTCTACATACCCGATTATCTCTGGATATTACTGAATCATCTGCAGAATTTGTGTAAACCTAGTCGTTTTCATTTAAGATAGAATCTGATCCTGTAAAATGTTGTGTATCTTCAATCCCTACTTTTTCTAATATGTGCTCAGCTCCTCAGAGAACTGGATGCAGAATGCAGCTTCCCAAAGCACTGGAGGCATTTCACCTATTGCTTAGGGTTTAAAAGGGGGTACAGCAAATTAAACCACCTTTAAACCCTTTTACACTTCCAAAGTAGTATGAGGGAATCTTGACATTCAAATCTAATTTCTGCAAGTATCATTTCCATGTAGATATACATTAGTGCTGAATTACTAAAAGTGGTTTGTTGATTTGACACCACAAAAACTCCTGGGAGACTTAAAATCAAGAGCATCCTTTTCTTTCCTTATTAGAACACAAATTAGTCACATAATTATTCAAGTTATGTTGCATTTCATCAGTTCTATTTTTGTTCCTTCTAAGAGGCAAAGGAGCTTTGGGTAATAGATAAAGGCGTATAAGTTTTTGTACTGTCACACTTATTAGAACAAAAGGAGATTTCTGATCTCTACCATCCTAGAGTGACCTGTTACTTATAAAAACAAAACCAAAACCCAAACCCAAACTTATATTCATTTTACATGAAGCATTAGGTTTCAGAAATTCTAGGATTTTCCACATCCCCTTCTGGTAATGGTAAGCCAATTCTGTGGTTGGACAAGTTATACAGAGCAGATGTAAGTCAGACTGCCCGTAGGTGCAGTCCATTACTAGTGTGAGGAAAGGCTCACAACATGAATGTTTTTTTAAAAAATGATGAAAAAAATAATATCTAAAAATTTTGCATTTTACATTTTGCTTACTCTGAATTTGTAACAAGCACAGAGGGCAAAACCCTCTCAAAAATAATACAGCTGAAGTCATTGGGCCGTATGAACAAGAGAAACCACCACAAACATGAACTTTTTTAATTTTGTGCTGCTAAACCCTGTTTTCAACCACTAGACTGCCTAAAGTATCAAGGGTGTGTTACAAGTGGTGGCATGATTACTATGATTATTTCCTAAATTCTTGGATAATTCAGAGAAATTCTTCATCACTTTTGAGAAGCTGAACACCTGCTTTATTCAGTAATTCATATCCTGATAACCCTACCTTGTTGTAAGTCCTACCTCCCTGACTCCTTTCTGCAAAGCAAACCAACTGCAAATATAGATCAGGAGAGGTGATACCCAAATTCCTTTCCTCTGCTGTGGATGAAACATATTAAAATTTTCCACTGTAAATGGAGAGACTCTGAAAGTTTAGTGGCACAGGTCTGTTTGTCATTCCTTTTTATTATATGCTACCAATTTTTCAAGTTAATTTCATTTTTCAATTTTAGATTCAAAATAGGCACTTCTTCCTAAGAGCAACTGATCATGTTGATCCTTAGTTCTGCCATTAGAAAACAGCCTTGTAACAGCAGAAAGGATATTGAAAGTAAATAAGAAAACTCAAGTGCTTTTTATAGAATTATCAGTGAAAAGATATATCACGTGGAATGATATGTACTGTAACATATTCTTAAAGTCCTCTTCATGTGACTTCTATTATTTTATTCTTTATTTTCCTCGATTCCAGGATTGATTTTGTTTGTGCAATTCTAGATAGTAGTGGCTTCAGACGGGTCTTTTAATAATCTTAGCAACCCTTCATTGTGCATGAAGATGGCAGAAATGGCTTCTGTTTCAACTTTATTTCCTTCCACACATCTTTTTTCTCCCTTTCTCTGCCCCCTTCCTCCCTTCAGTTTTTCTTAGCCTTGGTAACGCCTGATTTTTGAGCAAGGTAACTCTAACGTTGATAGAATAATTGTAAAAACTTGAATTTAAACATCTTTCTATATACAAAATCATTCCCTTTTAAAAAAAAAAAAAAAAAATTACCAACTTTTCCTGTACTTAAATACATTAAATTCCACCTTAGGTGCTCTCAGATAACTTCCTGTGAGATTATGTTTCCCTAAATGATGGGTTGGTATTATTTTCACTGTGGTTAAGCTGATGAGCTTGGAGTCAGACATAATTGGCTCAAAGCCAGTTTACTAAAACTCCTTTTAAAAGAGGAAAATAAGTGAAAGTTCCCTTCCATCTCACTTGCATTGTCATTGAAGTGGGTGGCAAATTTCAAGGTTACAGAACCACAGAATAGAAATATCCAGCTGAGGCAGACTGAAGGCTTTTTGAACTGCAGTGAGAAGTGGAAATGAGGCACTGACATTATAGCTGGTGCTGGTGCCTCTGACAGCACCTCAAGCCCCCTGGCTAAGACTCCTAGCCTTGCCTGTAGTGATACTGTGCTTATTCACACCCATGTTTTTCAGAAACTGCAGTCAGTAATTAATTCCACTGATATTTCCACTAAGACCCAGTCCAAAATCCATTACTCTCCATTAAAATAATAATGGAATCAGAGCTCTGTTCCCAATTACATTTTCCTGAGGAGGGGAATTGGAGAGGGAGATGCTTATCTCTTCTTCTCAGTACCCAGTGACAGGATGTGTGGATATGATTCAAAGCTGCACCAGGGGAGGTTCCAACTGGGCATTAGGAAGCATTTCCTTACTGAGAGGTGGTCAAACACTGGAACAGGCTTCCTAGAGAGGCGGTTGATATCCTAAGTCTGTCAGTGTTTAAGAGGCATTTAGGCCTTAACTTTTGGTCAGCCCAGGAGTGGTCAGGTGATTGGAGTGGATGGTTGTTGTACATCTCCTCCAACTGAAACGATTCAATATTATGCTATGCTATGCTAATCACTCTGGTTTAAATCTACAAATGTTCCACTGAAGTGATTTGTTTCCTTTGGCATTACATATGTTACAGAGATCAGGGGCTTGATCCAGTGTTTCCCCTCTTCTTTCCCATTCTTTGAGATGGGATGCTGTGTTCAGCAAGGGACTGGCTAAATTCATTGCTCCTTATTGTACCTAAAAGCTTAGGGAAATAATCAGACATCTCTGCAGCTCAATGGTTATCAATCCCATTGAATGGTTAAGTAATACCACTTTTTCTTTCTATTTTAAAACGAGTTTTTCCACTTCATTTCTCCACTTAAACTATTTACATAATGTCTGTGTTCTTTTATGACTTGTACAACAAAAACAGTGCTGTACTCCAAAATTGTATGGACCTAGGGAGAAGGATGAAATAGGGAAAAAAAGGAATAATATGCCAATCATTTATCTTAATTTTATGCATCACATACAGTAGAAACTTCATTGAAGTTTCAAAGTAGGCATTCCTAACAGCTGAAGGATGCCTATCTCTTTATTAACTTTCAGTATGCTTCTATTTAACATTTAGTGGCCTGATTTTCTTCATATAGGTCAAGAGGATTTGTTCACATCTTGTTACAGGGAAAAGGGTACTTGAGTGGAAAAGGTGCATTCTCTTTTATCACCACAGGTCTTCAAGTAGCTGAACATATTCATTAGAAGCTGGAGGACTTTAGCAAAGGTATGAGATATTAGACCAAAACTTGCACACTTTGATTAGGATAAGAATTGGTTGTAGTTAAACTGATATAAAGGGCAAAGCTTACACACCAAATAGGTCTGTGTTTTAGCTAAGGTTTGCATATCCCACTGTTAGAGTATTTGATAGACTTTTAGACAATTAAATTACTTGCTTTTACAAAAATTTATATCACAAAATTCTCAGTGACACCACTGAAGCTCTAGGCATACCTTGCCATATGATATCATGAATTAGCTCATTCATGCCGGCATTGTAAAACCAGGAAGGCCTCTGTTCTTGTGCATCAGAGTGGTGGAGAGAAATCTGGAAATGGAAAGAAGGAAGAAAACTGAGCCAAAAAGTAAATGAGCAAGATATCAAAAATGAACATTGTAAAAGTTTATGTTCCTTTTTTGAATTTTTTTTTTTTTGAGTATTTTCTGAACTAGGTAAAATTTTTTTTTTTTTTTAAATCTCAGAATAAAAGTCAGCTATTCTGCCATCTGCTTAATAATTTTTATGTGTTTTTTATATTAAATAATTGATTTTAATAAAACTCAATTCTTACGGCCACAGAGACATTTTTCCTTAAGTTTAGTCTAAGTTGGGCTTTAACAATTAAATTTCTCATTAGTTTCCCAAAGGATAGTTTACATTTAGGAATTAGTTAAAATTTATAGTTTCATTGCCCATGTTACTTCAATGAAATGTTCATTTGGAGAGAAACACAATGTCCTATTTAGCAGACTACATTTAAATTATCAATTTTGTTTTATTCTAAAAAGTATTTGCATGATGATAAATGGATAAAGAATAATGATTTTCAAGGAGATTGTCTGTATCCTTGAGTTAGAAAAATTAAGGCTGAATTTGGAACAAATAGTCTGGGAAGATGTTTCTACAGTGAAAGGGAGCACTGTTGTCTGAAGGATGTCTCCTAAGATAACAAATCACTGTCTGAGGAAGAATTAAGCAAAACACAACTTAAAAGGACTTTAATTGTCTTTTGTCTCTAAATTGCAGGGGCATGGATTTGACAGATCAACCACTCATTGGATAAAAGACTGGCTAGATGGCAACACTCAGAGTTGCAATCAACAGCTCAATGTCCAAATGGAGATTAGTGATGAGTGGCAGTCCTCAGGGTCAGTACTGGGACCTGATTTGTTTAACACCGTTGCCAGCAACATGAACAGTGGGATTGAGTGCACTCTCAGCATGTTTTCTGATGACAAAAGCTGTGTGGTGCAGTCAACACACTGGAGGGGAGGGATGCCATCCAGCGGGAGCTTGACATACTTGAGAGGTGGGTCTGTGTGAATTTCATGAAGATCAATCCAGCCAAGTGCAAGGTCCTGCATGTGAGTCAAGACAATTCCAAGCACAATAACAGGCTGTGTAGAGACTATATTGAGAGCAGGCCTGAGGAGAACTTTGGGGTGTTGGTTGACAAAAAGCTCAACATGACCTGGCAGTGTGTGCTTGCAGCCCAGAAAGCCAACTGTATGCTGGGCTGCGCGAAAAGGAGTGCGTCCACCAGACTGAGGGAGGTGATCCTTCCCCTCTGCTCTGCCCTAATGAGACTCCACCTGCAGTAATGTGTTCAGCTCTGGGCCGCAGCACAAGAGGGATGTGGACTTGATTGAACAAGTCCAGGAGACCACAATGATGATCAGAGAGTTGGAGCACCTCTTCTGTGGAGACAGGCTGAGAAGGTGGGCTTGTTAAGCCCAGAAATAAGAGGGTTCAGGGGAGACCTTAAAGCAGGTTCCAGTACATAAAAGGTGTCTACAAGATAGCTGGAGAGGGACTTTTTAGAAGGACATATAGTGATAGGACAACTATCTTTAAACAGAAAGAGGGTAGATTTATGTGGGATATAATGAAGAAATTCTTCACTGTGAGGGTGGTGGGACACTGAAACACATTGCTTGAAGATGCACCATCCCTAGAAGTGTCCAAAGTCAGACTGAGTTTAAAACAACCTGGTCTAGTGGTAGGTGTCCATGCCAGTGGTGGGGGCAATGGACTGGGTGATCTTTAAGGTCCTTTCCCACCCAAACCAGCCTATGATTTCATGATTGATACGTATCACTAAAATTTTCATTTTCCATCATTTATCTTCATTCTCTTGTGTCAATTCAAGCAAGGAAGAGAGTACCTTTTAAAATCTTCGGACACATGCTGTTTGATTGACAATACAGCTAAATAGAGCCAACACTGAATGTATTCAACTGGAATTCAGCTAGATAAACACCTACAGGTCTACCATTCCCTTTGTTATTATGGTATGTACACATTCATCCACATGCACAGGATTTTCCAAAAAAAGTTGGAGACAGTTCTTCCAGCTTGATCACACTCCCTGATTTGAACTCTCTAGAAGGAAGCACTAGGGCAGACCAACAAATTTCCTCTTATAAAGAAATATTTTTTCTAGAGAAGAAACACTGGGAAATTTAATATTTTTCATATTTAAAATCTATGTTCTAGTAATGTATCAAGCATGTTGCTACCTGGTAAGTTATAAATTTGGAGAAGGACAGAATTAATAGGAGAAATATAAAAGTGTAAGAACCTGACTGAAGGGAGAGTGTGGATGATAGTGTCAGAAAAAGAAATTCCAGATCAAAGGGAAGTCACTACTGGACTTTCTCAAGGACTAATCTTTGGACAAATCCTTTAAATATTTTCATTAGTGATCTTGGCTTAAAATCAAATAGTTCATGCATGAAATTTGCAGTCTCATAAACACAAAAGCAAGACTGAGATATCAAATGATAGTAGGAATGACAGAAAGGGGGTCCCAGAAAAGTGAAATTCAGGACATGTATCTGAGGATCAATAATGGGAGAATCAAACAATTAAATCATTGTTTGGAAGTGACTGAGGAAGATAAAGACCTACTGTTTTGACTTTGGGGTAATTTCAAACCAGCATCTGAAAAGTGTAAGTAATCTGGGGAAGACTCAATGTCATTAGCGAGACTACATC
The DNA here is from genome assembly GCA_002631895.1 of Agapornis roseicollis. Taxonomy (NCBI): domain Eukaryota; kingdom Metazoa; phylum Chordata; class Aves; order Psittaciformes; family Psittacidae; genus Agapornis; species Agapornis roseicollis. Next base: position 97,275 of record NDXB01015076.1, on the reverse strand, counting down.
AGGAATACTAGGTAAATTCTTCTCAGCTCATGCCTGAAAGCTGAACTCACATTTGAACCAGTGTAGAAAACGTACAGTGTGACAAGGGGTGGAGTAGAAAACTTCAGGATGTGAGAAGAAAGAGTGAACATGGATTAAGCAGTTTGGCAAAAAGGAATATGGTCTGTATATATGTTTGGAGAAAATAGAATAGTTTGGGTTGGAAATGACCTTAAGATCATCTAGTTGCAACCCCCCTGCCATAAGCAGGGACACCTCACACTAAACCATGTCACCCAAGGCTCCGTCCAATGTCGCCTTGAACACTGACAGGGATGGAGCACTCACAACCTCCCTGGGCAACCCATTCCAGTGCCTCACCACCCTAACAGGAAAGAATTTCTTCCTTAGATCCAATCTAAACTTCCCCCATTTAAGTTTTAAACCATTACCCCTTGCCCTATCGCTACAGTCCCTAATGAAGAGTCCCTCCCCAGCATCCCTATAGGCCCCCTTCAGATACTGGAAGGCTGCTAGGAGGTCTCCACGCAGCCTTCTCTGCTCCAGGCTTAACAGCCCCAACCTTCTCAGCCTGTCTTCATATGGGAGATGCTCCAGTCTCCTGATCATCCTCGTGGCCTCCTCTGGACTTGTTCCAACAGCTCCATATCCTTTTTATGTTGAGGACACCAGAACTGCACACAATACTCCAGGTGAGGTCTCACAAGGAGCTTGACCTGCTGGTCATGTTCCTTTTGATGCAGCCCAGGATACGGTTGGCTTTTTGGACTGCAAGAGCACACTGAAGCCGGCTCATGTTCATGTTCTCATCAACTACCACCCGCAAGTCCTTCTCTGCAGGGCTGCTCTCAATCTCTGCCCAACCTGTAGCTGTGCCTGGGATTGCTCCCATAATCATAGAAAGTGCCTTCCTCATTGTTAGGAGGGGGCCTGGTGGTAAACCATTTCCCCAAAGGGTTCATCTACTGTGGTTTCAGCTGATTGCCTTTCTTTGGAGTTGTCAACATTTGTTAAAGAGATAGATAGGAATACGGATCTGGTAATGTCTGCCTACATCACACTACTATAGAGCTTCCTGAGGCTACAAAGATTAAAAATATAATATAAAGAGTGGAGATTGGTATTTATTATGGCTTCCTATGTTATTTAACTCAGTTACATACCTGTATAATGATAGATAACTCTCAAGAAAAAACATTTAGCTTTATTTTAATTTAGATTGTAGTGTGAAGACTTATCTGAATTATCTAGCTTACTTAGGTATGCATTACTGGACTGGAAAATTCATGTAAACATAATCTATTTAGATTTTATATGCTTTTTGGTTTCAGGAACAAGAGATTCCATGTAAAAAAGTGGATCTAGGAGCAAGGGTGACCAGAGATAGAAGAGTTGTGAAAAAAAAACAAACAAAAGACTGCTCTTTCCTGAAGTCAGTGAGCTTCATAAAAGTCGAAGTTCTCATTGTTTAACTAACAAACTTCTTAAGTGGCTGCAGTCAGAGTGTTTTAAAAACTACTCTTTTGATAAGAGTAGAAATCTACTCTTTTTAAATCTGCTCTTTCAATAGTATTTTCTGATCCTCATCTCTTGTTCCATCAGGTAACAGAGTGATGGAATGTTTGACATTGGTGATACTCCTCTTTTAACATCTTTAATCAACAGGCAAACCAATGCCAGACAATTCCCTCTTTTCAAAGAAGAGCTTCTGCCCACAGGAGGGAAGTTGTGTTAACTCTCACCAATCACCTGGAAATGAAGCTTTGGGTATCTAATGCATAGATGCCTACACCTCAGCGAGTGTTTGTGAGCTCCCGATACATTCAGTGGAGAAAAACAGACTCTTTTTCAGATACCTACTTCATGAAGAGAGAGATGTCACTTTAGAAGTGCAGATTTCTCTCCACTGTTGGACAGATGAATTCCCAGCCTGTGAATGATCACGTTCACCAATGAAGACAATGGCAGAAGGTCTCCAACTTTGAACTTGTGGTCCAGCTGCATGATGAGCTGTTTCATGCACTCAGGCTTGAGAGGTTCAGCTGGTCAGATGTTAGGAACTGAGGAGTGACTGCTTTAAGCTAAGTACCATAAACAGTTTTTATTTCTATTACACCCTTTAGCATTTGCAAAACACTTGATGTGATGGGAAAAGCACTTCAGAATTGAAATTAGAATAAATAAATCTTGTGTTCAGATTCATGTTTGTGAATATGACTTTCTCCTCCTGTAACAGAATCCCCTAAAATTGCTGGCATATAAAAATCAGGGAATTAAACACAAGAGAAATCTAGACTCTAAAAACCATTTATTAAGCCTATGTCTCCAGGTTGGTATCTTGTTAGTGTGGTCATGGACTCAAATTACATTTAGGACTTCTCAATCTATTTAGTTTACATGGATTTTTACAGCCTTTACAATCTTGTATCCTTAATTAGCACATCCCTTCTGGCCTGGTGGTCTTTTCTATTTACAACAAAATATTGAGTTCACTAAAACTACCAAGAGGAGAGAGATGGATGTATTTCAGCTCCGGAGGTTACAGGGGAAAGAAATAGAAATATACATTGCTAGTACTTAATAACTCTTTTTCTAGGTATTAGTTAATTGGTAATTATTTAATAAAGAATTTGCCTTTTGAAATACAGATTTATCCTAGATAACAGAACCAGAAAATATGTGAATTTAAGAGAGAACAAGGTAATTCTTCCTCCTTGGATGGAGGAAGAATGATAACAAACTGTTATACGTAAGCCCTAGGAGTAGATTCAAGGGAAAAGGTAGCAGCTAAGACATAAGACTGAATGGCTAATGTCTGAGAAACAGTAAACCATGAAAGAGCTGGTCTGTGAAAAGTTGCTAAGATGTTGGTTAGACTCTCAGTACAAGTTGCTGGGATAAATGCTAGAATAAAAGCTTGGATAAAAGAAATACTAGGGACAAGCTTTAGAGAAAACCTGATAAACCATTTTGTTATTTTATCCTTTTTTAGCTTTGATTACAGTTTTGGGATTAAGCACAAAACAATTAGATTTTCTATAAAAACCTGAATTTATTGTTTCCTACAACCTCATCAATTTACATATAGTCTCAAGGTGAAAGGATAAGCACTGATAACACCACCCTTAAAGAATAGCAAAACTGAGAGCATTTTTGGGTGCTTCATTCCTGTGAAGGGTTTGGGGCTCCACAGGAGCTGGTCTGTACTGTTTCTACTGAGCTGCAAGGTCAGTCTGAAAGCTGTTGATCCAAGAAGTAGAATAGGCTTACCCACATCAGAAGCACATCAGTGTCTTATGTGGTGGAGAAACAGTTTATGACTTCAGGGAATGCACATGTGACATCAGCTTTTCCCTACTTTTTAAACACAGAAGATGCATCAAGGTAATAGACTTTTCTGAATTTGTGTTTTCATGTCAGAAGCAATGATGGGAGCACTGCAGGCCTGTGTGATTCCTTTGTGGTATCCACTAGTTGAAATGATACTAGGTCTTCTGCTTGGCATCTAAGATGGAAGCTGCTACAAAATTCCTCCCCTGAGCAATATGTAAGTTTGGCAGAACATTATATTGAGCTGATTTTATACTGAATCTTTCTATACTAAGATCTATTTTTTTTCAGTGATAAAATAATTGTCGTTTTAATGATTGAATATGAACAGATGTGTTTAACTTTCATGATTAGTGATATCTTTGTTTCTGCTTTTAATTGGTGCCTGTAACACTAATGGACTCAAACTACTAAAGTGTTCAAGAGGCCATTAGGCTCTTTTATAGGACATGGAATGCTAATGGCTATTCAATATGAAAATTCAAGCATTTTCACTTTTACTGAAATATTCATAGTGTTCACTTCTGAAAAAGGAAAAGCTTTCTGTTTCAGAAGAGTTCACAGGCTACATGATGCTTTTTAAAAATTGTCCCTCAGTTCATTCTTTCATGTATGCTAGTATTGATTTATGAAGTGTTCTCATCTGTATGCCTTCTGGAATATAATACTAACTTTTAACTGGAAATTTAAAACTCTGGGCCTCTTGCATAAAGAAATCAATCAGTTCCCTCAGACCTGGAAAATATTACTATTGTTATCATAGATAGTTATTCTAGTCCAAAACCATCCTAGAAAGAGTAAAACTTGAAAATAAAAAGAATAACCTTTGATCTCAGCTTTCAAGAGGTAAATCAAATTGCAAATTATTTTAAGGAAATGCAAGATGATGATGAATCATGTCTCTAGGCTAGCAGCTATAAATCCACTAGTTTTTTAGCTATGCGTTTGGTGTCAGCCTGTTTAATGCTTGAAAGGGTTACTGTATCTCTTTACAACTGGCCAGTTATGTAGGGTGGATCTATATGTATTTACCAACAGATGGTCTCATAATAATTGCTAGAGTTGTCAGGCCATTCATGCATATCTTCTTTCCTAAGCCACTGACTGGAACAAACATTTTTAAATTTTATCTTGTATGTTTACTATGCAGATGTAAAAATGAAGAAAAGGAAATTAGAGAATGAGAGATAAGCTATCTTTAAAGAAAAGTAGAAGAAAATATAACCCCCAAATTAATAAGAGGGGACAGGCACTGCTGAAGTACAAAGAAGGAGCAAAAGAGAAGATTCATTCTGGGCAAATGAAGATTTATGAAATGATCTGTTCCCCAAAGGAGATACGTTCTTTCTGATTCTGCATCATATGTGCTACATTTATCCAGATTTCATGGGTCCTAAGGTCCATAAGTGATAGAAGAGAAAGCTCTGGATTTGGCCCAATAAACTAAAACATATGGAATAGTTTCTATAGGAAAACAGTAACTCCATTTCACTTTTCACAATATGGAGAATGTGAATAGGCAATATTTACTCATCATAGCACAGGAACTCAGCAACAGACAGTGACATTATAAGGCCAAAATCGAAAGTGCTTTCATAGAACATACTGTTAAATTATGGAGTTGATTGTCAAAGGACAGTGAGCAGTCCAAAATTTAAATAGATTCACAAAGAAAGCAGACACATTAATGGAAAATGCATTTGTCAGTGGATGTGAAACACAACCAGATAGAGGAAATCACTGTCTGCAGCACTGTCTAGATTGCTGATTGATAAAAGCTGCAAAGGTTTCTAATGGCAAGCTTTACGCCCTGCAGACCTGTTGGATACATCTTCTCTCTAAGCTAAACATTGTCATTACTGATTTCCTCATAGAGATTGTAGCTTGAAACAAAAGGCTCTTCTTGAGTTTGGGAACTGAAGAGGAGACCTAGCACAGAACACATAATGATGAATCAAAATGGTTCTAAAATGGAACTAGTGAAAACCAGAAAAAGATTGAAAGAACAGGTTAAAAATTAAGAAATCAGGAAAAGGTTATTTAGCACTCAAGCTGCTTACAGACATAACACTAGTGGAACAGTCAAAGTAAAAATGGAAGGTACGATACACGTATTAAAAAAATGTTGATACTTTTTCAACAACTTTGCTGGTGAGACAACTAAAGAGAAGATAAAAACTAATAGGGTGCTACTTGGGAGTGGACAATCTCAGCTATTCTAGATAAGGGCTCATTTCCCCAGCAGGGTCTTGGAGTTGTATTTACTGCTCGAGTGCATTGCCTGCTGTGTTCTTGACTAGTGTAATAACAGATCCTGCTGGACTCTACTATATAAGTACTTCCAATCAATCAAGAGTGGCATCTTCCTGTAGCTTTGCTATTAAAAAATAGAGTGACTTTTTAAGGAAAGGCTATTCATGTAATTAAAATAATACTAATAATTTGTAAATGAGACAGTTTAAGGCAAGTCACTAAAAAGCTCATTTTCTTTCAAAAAGTTTGGGATAATAGGTTGCTGCTAATTAATGCTTTTTTATGCCTCCCAAGTTCATTTGCAGAATCCGGTCTTGTTTGCTGGTTTGTATTACTAATACATTGGCAATGCATGCAAGGCAGGAAAATCCATGTATTAAATGGGTTCTTGTTGCTTTGCTTCAGTGAGTTCATTGCATGCAGCAAAAAGTGTTCTATAACACCAGCATCAGTGATGCATACTAGGGAATAGATATAACTACTGTAAAAAGAAACTTGTTCAAGATATAACATCGACTTCCCTGTAAAAACAACCTCTTGAGTTCCCATACTTCAGTGTGACAGACTATTTCTGGCACAAAATGCTTATGGAAGGCTGGGTTTAAAAGATATAGCTAAACCTGAGAATGCTCGTATTTGATTTCTTTTTAAATGCAAGAATTTTCACTGAAAGTCCTGTAACACTCGTTCTCTTAGTAGAACAAAAGTGCTTCTGTGTGACCAGTCAGATCAATCATGAATTAAGAAGTGCTGCTGAAAAGCATCTCCGTAGTTATATATATTACATATGCAAAACGTGAACAGTGAAGGATGTCCTAGTCAGCTCGTGCTTTTGAATGTGCTGGAAAAGCTGAATTAATCTAATGAATTGTTGTGTGTGAATTATCTTCTTGGTTACAAATTCCAATCTAAATCACATGTTCCTTTTTCTTTACATTTTGCCCTAAGTACAGATGATGACACAGATATATTTTTCTCACTCCCCTGGTGGCTCTTAGCTGCTGGTTTTAACCATCATTAAAAGGTGTGGCAAAGGCAGCAGCAGCAGCTGAGGATGTTTGAGGGTGAATTATCTGAATATTTGAACTGACTGCTAAATGACTCAATGCTAAGTTTTCTCATGGTGACAGGTTTGACAATTCTCTATAAAGATCTCTTTAGGCATTGACTCATAATAGGAAGGGGATGGCATAATCAGAGAACTCCAATTAAAGGAGGGAACACCCCAAATTATTATTATTTTTTTTTTCTCAATAATTAAGGAAGGATTAGGAACTACATGACTGCAATATGGTAATCACTTATTACAAAGGAAACTGTAGCACAAGGATTTTAGATTACAAGAAAAGCAACTGTTAAACAATAGAATAACAGTTCAGAAAATGACCCAGCCAAAAGTCAGCTAAGATGCACAAAAGTCACTGTCAGTTAGCAGCAAGTAAGAAACTGCGAAAAGAACAGCAGGCAATTGGAACATCCCAAACATGCTGGTTTAAAAAAACCACAATGTGAAAAGATCAAAGAAAGTCTATTCTGAATTAAAAACAAAAAAGAAAAAGAAAAGAATATTCACTGCCTTTGAAGAATTACAACTCTGGAAGGATAATGTTGTCACATTGTCCTAGCACTGCATTTGAACCTGTAAGAGTATAGGACTGTTCTGCAATGTGTTAAGACAAGCTAGGTTATGTAATCTTTCTGGCAGCAAAAATTTCAAAATGAGGTTCTAATTGTAAAAACCTTATTTTGACTCCACTTATATTTTTAAAATACCTTAGCTTGCATATGCCTGGTTCGTATATCCTTCCATTACCCTTTCTCAGAGAAGACTGAGAGAATTCTGGAGAAATGATCCTAGAACCACAGAATGGTTTGGGTTGGAAGCTAGCTTAAAGATCATCTCGTTCCAAGCCCCCTTCCACGGGGAGAAGAGACATCTTTTAGTAGACCAGGTTGCACAAAGCCTCATCTAAGCTAGCCTTGGACATCCTATCTTGTGTGAGTAAAAAAAGTGTGTGCATCTTTGAGAGATGGGTGGGAAACTGAGCTTACAAAATGAACACAGGAGCAAGTTTAGCATTGCAAAAGTAACACCACCTGTAACAGGTAAGACTGTGTCTATATTCAGCACTAACCCAAAGCCAAACTTGAAACAAAAATTTACTTTCTGCTCTTAAGATTGAAACTAGTGTGGAAATACTATGTACAAACCAACCTTTTCACAGAAAAAACCCCAACCTTGTTTACTTAGGTTTTGGGAAACGCAGGCAGGCTTTGGAGGTTCACCAAACCTTTAGGTGTGACAGCATCCCCAAACCTCACATGTAGTTGCAGGAGAACAGCTGTTTACATTTTCTTGCTTTGATAGCTATTTTATGTGTGACTTTTCCACTGAGAAAAGCAATAATTAGCAGTGTTTCCATTAACTTCAATTCACCTTGGGAGTGTATTGTGTAGACCAATTGGCTCTGGTAGCATTTTGTGTAAAATTGCACATTTTCCTTTCTATTTGACAAGTGGTAAGATATATGTATCATCCCACTGGGGCTATATAACTAGATTTTTTTCTATAAATAAATAATAGCAATACTTATAATTAAGGAAGTCACACCTACTAATTTTTATTGCTTAAAAGACAAAGCCTAATACAGCCATCCCAGAAAACAGCACATGCCAATAACATACTCAACCTCTAGAAAATCTTTACAGACAAAACAACATTTCATCATTAAATATCTATTTCTTGGTGCCCTTTCAGTTCCACTTTGCAAATTAAAATGCTCAGCAGAAAGCCTGGAATTTGAAGGTATAAATTACAGAGGAGAAATGCTGGATTTTGCCTGCAGGTTTTCTCCCCTTTTACTTTTCAGTCTCTCAAAATTAACTCAGCTGGCTAACTTTCTAGAGCTGGAAAGACAAGATTTTCCCCCCACTTTAATCTGCTTTTTATCTTCTTTTTGACACTATTCACTTCTTATTTAGCCTAGGTTCCTTAGCTGAAGTGTTTATGCTAACCCAACAATTAAAGCTGTATTGGTAGCTAATATGTATCAGAAACTTCTCTTACACTGTATGTATTTGTAGAGGTTTTAATTAAATACTAATTCTCCTGACACTTTTCTGCATTTTAATGTCTGCAGTTTCAGGGTTGTTATTTATTCATCTGGGTAGAGAATATTCCCCTTTTCTTCATCTACCTTCAATGAAAACTACTGCAGAAGAAGTGTGAATGTCGTAAGGGAGAGAATAAAGGGAACATTTACTGTAGTTAGAAACTCAGAGAAGACTTTGAAACAATTTGGACCATCTTTCCAAACCTCTATTTGTATCTCTTGTGTCTATAAAACTCTGCATCTGTGAATGCATGTTGGTAAATATGCTGTTACTCTTCTTTAAATACACATATTACCTATATATTGAGAAGCTCTTCACTACAGCTTAGCAGACTTGACAGTTGCCTTTGACATTTGTCCATGTGTATTGTCTTAAAAGGATAACATAAAGATTTAAATGGCAGTAAGTAGAACATATGAATCACCTAGTAAACATAGTCAGATATTTACTCAAAACAGTAATTCCAGGCATTTTTTATTTGGTCAACCAACACTGCCTACAGGTGTTTTTGGAATTGCAAAACCAGAATGATTTTGCAGACAAATGGCCATATTTATTAATAACATATTTATTAATAATAACAACAATAATAACTGTGAGGATGGTGAAGCACTGGAACAGGTTGCTCAAAGCAGTGGTGAATGCTCCATCCCTGGCAGTGTTCAAGGCCAGGTTGGACAGGGCCTTGGGCAACATGGTCTAGTGTGAGATGTTCCTACCCATGGCAGGGGGGTTGGAACTGGATGTTCTTAAGGTCCTTTCCAACCCTAACTATTCTGTGACTCTAATATACGTTGCCTGAGAAGATTCACACCCATTCAGTGAAGTTAGCCTTACTGACAACAGGCTTTCCTTTTTTAGATACATTTTGCAAACCTTTCAAAAGTAATCCATGGTTCCCAAGATTTGGCGGTTTACATATGGAAAACCCTTCATAACATCAATTTCTCCAGACTCAGTGGATAAATGCCAATTTTCTCTTCAATAATACAATGGCAAAGTAATAAAGTAATAAAGTACTCTGAAATCATTGACTAACTTATGCTCCTCTTTTTTTTTTTTTTTTTTTTTTTATATTAGGCTTTTTTTTGATGGTTTTTTTTTTTTTG